>CM073130.1:3214659-3476563 GCA_037039145.1 Fundulus diaphanus | reverse complement strand
TATGAGAATTGAATTATAACCATTACATTATTTAACACTCCATTTGCGTTAGAGCAGCCAAAATGACTTATTTAGGTGTCAAAAGGACCAAATAAGGTCTCCCCACAAGGTTTTAGCAGTGTTTCCAAACAACCTTGTTTTTAGACAGCTCCCTTCTGTTTCAGCGCACAAATTGTCTGAATCATGTTAAATTTGAATTTCACTGGGTTTAAAATGTGTTCTGCTGTTTCTAATGACCGGGCTCATAGAATGTTCCTTTCCAGCATATTTGGCTTCCAATTTCTGCCTTTCTGAGCTGTGAGAAGTGAATTATAACCATTACATTTTTTGACAACCCAAATTGCATTAGAGCAGCCAAAATTACTTATTTAGGTGTCAGAAGGACTAAATAAGGTCTCCCCACAAGGTTTAAGCATTGTTTCCACAGACCCTAGTTATTGGACAGCTCCCTTCTGTTTCAGCGCACAAATAGTCTGAATCATGTTAAATTTGAATTTCACTGGGTTTAAACAGTGTTCTGCTGTTTCTAATGACCGGGCTCATAGAATGTTCCTTTGCAGCATATTTGGCTTCCAATTTCTGCCTTTCTGAGGTGTGAGAAGTGAATTATAACCATTACATTATTTAACCGCCCACTTGCATTAGAGCAGCCAAAATGACTTATTTAGGTGTCAAAAGGACCAAATAAGGTCTCCCCACAAGGTTTTAGCAGTGTTTCCAAACATCCTAGTTTTTAGACAGCTCCCTTCTGTTTCAGCGCACAAATTGTCTGAATCATGTTAAATTTGAATTTCACTGGGTTTAAACAGTGTTCGGCTGTTTCTAATGACCGGGCTCATAGAATGTTCCTTTGCAGCATTTTTGGCTTCCAATTTCTGCTTTTCTGAGGTATGACAATTGAATTATAACCATTACATTATTTAACACTCCATTTGCATTAGAGCAGCCAAAATGACTTATTTAGGTGTCAAAAGGACCAAATAAGGTCTCCCCACAAAGTTTTAGCAGTGTTTCCAAACAACCTTGTTTTTAGACAGCTCCCTTCTGTTTCAGCGCACAAATTGTCTGAATCATGTTAAATTTGAATTTCACTGGTTTTAAAATGTGTTCTGCTGTTTCTAATGACCGGGCTCATAGAATGTTCCTTTCCAGCATATTTGGCTTCCAATTTCTGCCTTTCTGAGGTGTGAGAAGTGAATTATAACCATTACATTTTTGACAACCCAATTGCATTAGAGCAGCCAAAATTACTTATTTAGGTGTCAAAAGGACCAAATAAGGTCTCCAGACAAGGTTTTAGCAGTGTTTCCAAACATCCTAGTTTTTAGACAGCTCCCTTTTGTTTCAGCGCACAAATTGTCTGAATCATGTTAAATTTGAATTTCACTGGGTTTAAACAGTGTTCTGCTGTTTCTAATGACCGGGCTCATAGAATGTTCCTTTCCAGCATATTTGGCTTCCAATTTCTGCTTTTCTGAGGTATGAGAATTGAATTATAACCATTACATTATTTAACACTCCATTTGCGTTAGAGCAGCCAAAATGACTTATTTAGGTGTCAAAAGGACCAAATAAGGTCTCCCCACAAGGTTTTAGCATTGTTTCCACAGACCCTAGTTATTGGACAGCTCCCTTCTGTTTCAGCGCACAAATAGTCTGAATCATGTTAAATTTGAATTTCACTGGGTTTAAACAGTGTTCTGCTTTTTCTAATGACCGGGCTCATAGAATGTTCCTTTGCAGCATATTTGGCTTCCAATTTCTGCTTTTCTGAGGTATGAGAATTGAATTATAACCCTTACATTATTTAACACTCCATTTGCGTTAGAGCAGCCAAAATGACTTATTTAGGTGTCAAAAGGACCAAATAAGGTCTCCCCACAAGGTTTTAGCAGTGTTTCCAAACAACCTTGTTTTTAGACAGCTCCCTTCTGTTTCAGCGCACAAATTGTCTGAATCATGTTAAATTTGAATTTCACTGGGTTTAAAATGTGTTCTGCTGTTTCTAATGACCGGGCTCATAGAATGTTCCTTTCCAGCATATTTGGCTTCCAATTTCTGCCTTTCTGAGGTGTGAGAAGTGAATTATAACCATTACATTTTTTGACAACCCAAATTGCATTAGAGCAGCCAAAATTACTTATTTAGGTGTCAGAAGGACTAAATAAGGTCTCCCCACAAGGTTTAAGCATTGTTTCCACAGACCCTAGTTATTGGTCAGCTCCCTTCTGTTTCAGCGCACAAATAGTCTGAATCATGTTAAATTTTAATTTCACTGGGTTTAAACAGTGTTCTGCTGTTTCTAATGACCGGGCTCATAGAATGTTCCTTTGCAGCATATTTGGCTTCCAATTTCTGCCTTTCTGAGGTGTGAGAAGTGAATTATAACCATTACATTATTTAACCGCCCACTTGCATTAGAGCAGCCAAAATGACTTATTTAGGTGTCAAAAGGACCAAATAAGGTCTCCCCACAAGGTTTTAGCAGTGTTTCCAAACATCCTAGTTTTTAGACAGCTCCCTTCTGTTTCAGCGCACAAATTGTCTGAATCATGTTAAATTTGAATTTCACTGGGTTTAAACAGTGTTCTGCTGTTTCTAATGACCGGGCTCATAGAATTTTCCTTTGCAGCATATTTGGCTTCCAATTTCTACTTTTCTGAGGTATGAGAATTGAATTATAACCATTACATTATTTAACACTCCATTTGCATTAGAGCAGCCAAAATAACTTATTTAGGTGTCAAAAGGACCAAATAAGGTCTCCCCACAAGGTTTTAGCAGTGTTTCCAAACACCCTAGTTTTTAGACAGCTCCCTTCTGTTTCAGCGCACAAATTGTCTGAATCATGTTAAATTTGAATTTCACTGGGTTTAAAATGTGTTCTGCTGTTTCTAATGACCGGGCTCATAGAATGTTCCTTTCCAGCATATTTGGCTTCCAATTTCTGCCTTTCTGAGGTGTGAGAAGTGAATTATAACCATTACATTTTTTGACAACCCAAATTGCATTAGAGCAGCCAAAATTACTTATTTAGGTGTCAGAAGGACTAAATAAGGTCTCCCCTCAAGGTTTAAGCATTGTTTCCACAGACCCTAGTTATTGGTCAGCTCCCTTCTGTTTCAGCGCACAAATAGTCTGAATCATGTTAAATTTTAATTTCACTGGGTTTAAACAGTGTTCTGCTGTTTCTAATGACCGGGCTCATAGAATGTTCCTTTGCAGCATATTTGGCTTCCAATTTCTGCCTTTCTGAGGTGTGAGAAGTGAATTATAACCATTACATTATTTAACCGCCCACTTGCATTAGAGCAGCCAAAATGACTTATTTAGGTGTCAAAAGGACCAAATAAGGTCTCCCCACAAGGTTTTAGCAGTGTTTCCAAACATCCTAGTTTTTAGACAGCTCCCTTCTGTTTCAGCGCACAAATTGTCTGAATCATGTTAAATTTGAATTTCACTGGGTTTAAACAGTGTTCTGCTGTTTCTAATGACCGGGCTCATAGAATTTTCCTTTGCAGCATATTTGGCTTCCAATTTCTACTTTTCTGAGGTATGAGAATTGAATTATAACCATTACATTATTTAACACTCCATTTGCATTAGAGCAGCCAAAATAACTTATTTAGGTGTCAAAAGGACCAAATAAGGTCTCCCCACAAGGTTTTAGCAGTGTTTCCAAACACCCTAGTTTTTAGACAGCTCCCTTCTGTTTCAGCGCACAAATTGTCTGAATCATGTTAAATTTGAATTTCACTGGGTTTAAAATGTGTTCTGCTGTTTCTAATGACCGGGCTCATAGAATGTTCCTTTCCAGCATATTTGGCTTCCAATTTCTGCCTTTCTGAGGTGTGAGAAGTGAATTATAACCATTACATTTTTTGACAACCCAAATTGCATTAGAGCAGCCAAAATGACTTATTTAGGTGTCAGAAGGACTAAATAAGGTCTCCCCTCAAGGTTTAAGCATTGTTTCCACAGACCCTAGTTATTGGACAGCTCCCTTCTGTTTCAGTGCACAAATTGTCTGAATCATGTTAAATTTTAATTTCACTGGGTTTAAACAGTGTTCTGCTGTTTCTAATGACCGGGCTCATAGAATGTTCCTTTGCAGCATATTTGGCTTCCAATTTCTGACTTTCTGAGGTGTGAGAAGCGAATTATAACCATTACATTATTTAACCGCCCACTTGCATTAGAGCAGCCAAAATGACTTATTTAGGTGTCAAAAGGACCAAATAAGGTCTCCCCACAAGGTTTTAGCAGTGTTTCCAAACATCCTAGTTTTTAGACAGCTCCCTTCTGTTTCAGCGCACAAATTGTCTGAATCATGTTAAATTTGAATTTCACTGGGTTTAAACAGTGTTCGGCTGTTTCTAATGACCGGGCTCATAGAATGTTCCTTTGCAGCATATTTGGCTTCCAATTTCTGCTTTTCTGAGGTATGACAATTGAATTATAACCATTACATTATTTAACACTCCATTTGCATTAGAGCAGCCAAAATGACTTATTTAGGTGTCAAAAGGACCAAATAAGGTCTCCCCACAAGGTTTTAGCAGTGTTTCCAAACACCCTAGTTTTTAGACAGCTCCCTTCTGTTTCAGCGCACAAATTGTCTGAATCATGTTAAATTTGAATTTCACTGGGTTTAAAATGTGTTGTGCTGTTTCTAATGACCGGGCTCATAGAATGTTCCTTTCCAGCATATTTGGCTTCCAATTTCTGCCTTTCTGAGGTGTGAGAAGTGAATTATAACCATTACGTTTTTGACAACCCAATTGCATTAGAGCAGCCAAAATTAGTTATTTAGGTGTCAAAAGGACCAAATAAGGTCTCCCCACAAGGTTTTAGCAGTGTTTCCAAACATCCTAGTTTTTAGACAGCTCCCTTTTGTTTCAGCGCACAAATTGTCTGAATCATGTTAAATTTGAATTTCACTGGGTTTAAACAGTGTTCTGCTGTTTCTAATGACCGGGCTCATAGAATGTTCCTTTGCAGCATATTTGGCTTCCAATTTCGGCCTTTCTGAGGTGTGAGAAGTGAATTATAACCATTACATTTTTTGACAACCCACTTGCATTAGAGCAGCCAAAATGACTTATTTAGGTGTCAAAAGGACCAAATAAGGTCTCCACACAAGGTTTTAGCAGTGTTTCCAAACATCCTAGTTTTTAGACAGCTCCCTTCTGTTTCAGCCCACAAATTGTCTGAATCATGTTAAATTTGAATTTCACTGGGTTTAAACAGTGTTCTGCTGTTTCTAATGACCGGGCTCATAGAATGTTCCTTTGCAGCATATTTGGCTTCCAATTTCTGCCTTTCTGAGGTGTGAGAATTGAATTATAACCATTACATTATTTAACACTCCATTTGCATTAGAGCAGCCAAAATGACTTATTTAGGTGTCAAAAGGACCAAATAAGGTCTCCCCACAAGGTTTTAGCAGTGTTTCCAAACACCCTAGTTTTTAGACAGCTCCCTTCAGTTTCAGCGCACAAATTGTCTGAATCATGTTAAATTTGAATTTCAGTGGGTTAAAACAGTGTTCTGCTGTTTCTAATGACCGGGCTCATAGAATGTTCCTTTGCAGCATATTTGGCTTCCAATTTCTGCCTTTCTGAGGTGTGAGAAGTGAATTGTAACCATTACATTTTTTGACAACCCACTTGCATTAGAGCAGCCAAAATGACTTATTTAGGTGTCAAAAGGACCAAATAAGGTCTCCCCACAAGGTTTTAGCAGTGTTTCCAAACAACCTTGTTTTTAGACAGCTCCCTTCTGTTTCAGCGCACAAATTGTCTGAATCATGTTAAATTTGAATTTCACTGGGTTTAAAATGTGTTCTGCTGTTTCTAATGACCGGGCTCATAGAATGTTCCTTTGCAGCATATTTGGCTTCCAATTTCTGCCTTTCTGAGGTGTGAGAATTGAATTATAACCATTACATTATTTAACACTCCATTTGCATTAGAGCAGCCAAAATGACTTATTTAGGTGTCAAAAGGACCAAATAAGGTCTCCCCACAAGGTTTTAGCAGTGTTTCCAAACATCCTAGTTTTTAGACAGCTCCCTCTGTTTCAGCGCACAAATTGTCTGAATCATGTTAAATTTGAATTTCACTGGGTTTAAACAGTGTTCTGCTGTTTCTAATGACCGGGCTCATAGAATGTTCCTTTGCAGCATATTTGGCTTCCAATTTCTGCCTTTCTGAGGTGTGAGAAGTGAATTATAACCATTACATTTTTTGATGACCCAATTGCATTAGAGAAGCCAAAATTACTTTTTTAGGTGTCAGAAGGACTAAATAAGGTCTCCCCACAAGGTTTAAGCATTGTTTCCACAGACCCTAGTTATTGGACAGCTCCCTTCTGTTTCATCCCACAAATTGTTTGAATCATGTTAAATTTGAATTTCACTGGGATTAAACAGTGTTCTGCTGTTTCTAATGACCGGGCTCATAGAGCATTCCTTTGCAGCATATTTGGCTTCCAATTTCTGCCTTTCTGAGGTGTGAGAAGTGAATTATAACCATTACATTATTTAACCGCCCACTTGCATTAGAGCAGCCAAAATGACTTATTTAGGTGTCAAAAGGACCAAATAAGGTCTCCCCACAAGGTTTTCGCAGTGTTTCCAAACACCCTAGTTTTTAGACAGCTCCCTTCTCTTTCAGCGCACAAATTGTCTGAATCATGTTAAATTTGAATTTCACTGGGTTTAAACAGTGTTCTGCTGTTTCTAATGACCGGGCTCATAGAATGTTCCTTTGCAGCATATTTGGCTTCCAATTTCTGCCTTTCTGAGGTGTGAGAATTGAATTATAACCATTACATTATTTAACACTCCATTTGCATTAGAGCAGCCAAAATGACTTATTTAGGTGTCAAAAGGACCAAATAAGGTCTCCCCACAAGGTTTTAGCAGTGTTTCCAAACACCCTAGTTTTTAGACAGCTCCCTTCAGTTTCAGCGCACAAATTGTCTGAATCATGTTAAATTTGAATTTCACTGGGTTAAAACAGTGTTCTGCTGTTTCTAATGACCGGGCTCATAGAATGTTCCTTTGCAGCATATTTGGCTTCCAATTTCTGCCTTTCTGAGGTGTGAGAAGTGAATTGTAACCATTACATTTTTTGACAACCCACTTGCATTAGAGCAGCCAAAATGACTTATTTAGGTGTCAAAAGGACCAAATAAGGTCTCCCCACAAGGTTTTAGCAGTGTTTCCAAACAACCTTGTTTTTAGACAGCTCCCTTCTGTTTCAGCCCACAAATTGTCTGAATCATGTTAAATTTGAATTTCACTGGGTTTAAAATGTGTTCTGCTGTTTCTAATGACCGGGCTCATAGAATGTTCCTTTGCAGCATATTTGGCTTCCAATTTCTGCCTTTCTGAGGTGTGAGAATTGAATTATAACCATTACATTATTTAACACTCCATTTGCATTAGAGCAGCCAAAATGACTTATTTAGGTGTCAAAAGGACCAAATAAGGTCTCCCCACAAGGTTTTAGCAGTGTTTCCAAACATCCTAGTTTTTAGACAGCTCCCTCTGTTTCAGCGCACAAATTGTCTGAATCATGTTAAATTTGAATTTCACTGGGTTTAAACAGTGTTCTGCTGTTTCTAATGACCGGGCTCATAGAATGTTCCTTTGCAGCATATTTGGCTTCCAATTTCTGCCTTTCTGAGGTGTGAGAAGTGAATTATAACCATTACATTTTTTGATGACCCAATTGCATTAGAGAAGCCAAAATTACTTTTTTAGGTGTCAGAAGGACTAAATAAGGTCTCCCCACAAGGTTTAAGCATTGTTTCCACAGACCCTAGTTATTGGACAGCTCCCTTCTGTTTCATCCCACAAATTGTTTGAATCATGTTAAATTTGAATTTCACTGGGATTAAACAGTGTTCTGCTGTTTCTAATGACCGGGCTCATAGAGCATTCCTTTGCAGCATATTTGGCTTCCAATTTCTGCCTTTCTGAGGTGTGAGAAGTGAATTATAACCATTACATTATTTAACCGCCCACTTGCATTAGAGCAGCCAAAATGACTTATTTAGGTGTCAAAAGGACCAAATAAGGTCTCCCCACAAGGTTTTCGCAGTGTTTCCAAACACCCTAGTTTTTAGACAGCTCCCTTCTCTTTCAGCGCACAAATTGTCTGAATCATGTTAAATTTTAATTTCAAAGGGTTTAAACAGTGTTCTGCTGTTTCTAATGACCGGGCTCATAGAATGTTCCTTTGCAGCATATTTGGCTTCCAATTTCTGCCTTTCTGAGGAGTGAGAAGTGAATTATAACCATTACATTATTTAACCGCCCACTTGCATTAGAGCAGTCAAAATGACTTATTTAGGTGTCAGAAGGACCAAATAAGGTCCCCACAAGGTTTTAGCAGTGTTTCCAAACATCCTAGTTTTTAGACAGCTCCCTTCTGTTTCAGCGCACAAATTGTCTGAATCATGTTAAATTTGAATTTCACTGGGTTTAAACAGTGTTCTTCTGTTTCTAATGACCGGGCTCATAGAATGTTCCTTTGCAGCATATTTGGCTTCCAATTTCGGCCTTTCTGAGGTGTGAGAAGTGAATTATAACCATTACATTATTTAACCGCCCACTTGCATTAGAGCAGCCAAAATGACTTATTTAGGTGTCAAAAGGACCAAATAAGGTCTCCCCACAAGGTTTTAGGAGTGTTTCCAAACATCCTAGTTTTTAGACAGCTCCCTTCTGTTTCAGCGCACAAATTGTCTGAATCATGTTAAATTTGAATTTCACTGGGTTTAAACAGTGTTCTGCTGTTTCTAATGACCAGGCTCATAGAATGTTCGTTTGCAGCATATTTGGCTTCCAATTTCTGCCTTTCTGAGGTGTGAGAAGTGAATTGTAACCATTACATTTTTTGACAACCCACTTGCATTAGAGAAGCCAAAATGACTTATTTAGGTGTCAAAAGGACCAAATAAGGTCTCCCCACAAGGTTTAAGCATTGTTTCCACAGGCCCTAGTTATTGGACAGCTCCCTTCTGTTTCAGCGCACAAATTGTCTGAATCATGTTAAATTTGAATTTCACTGGGTTTAAACAGTGTTCTGCTGTTTCTAATGACCGGGCTCATAGAATGTTCCTTTGCAGCATATTTGGCTTCCAATTTCTGCCTTTCTGAGGTGTGAGAAGTGAATTATAACCATTACATTATTTAACCGCCCACTTGCATTAGAGCAGCCAAAATGACTTATTTAGGTGTCAAAAGGACCAAATAAGGTCTCCCCACAAGGTTTTAGCAGTGTTTCCAAACATCCTAGTTTTTAGACAGCTCCCTTCTGTTTCAGCGCACAAATTGTCTGAATCATGTTAAATTTGAATTTCATTGGGTTTAAACAGTGTTCCGCTGTTTCTAATGACCGGGCTCATAGAATGTTCCTTTGCAGCATATTTGGCTTCCAATTTCGGCCTTTCTGAGGTGTGAGAAGTGAATTATAACCATTAAATTTTTTGACAACCCACTTGCATTAGAACAGTCAAAATGACTTATTTAGGTGTCAAAAGGACCAAATAAGGTCTCCCCACAAGGTTTTAGCAGTGTTTCCAAACATCCTAGTTTTTAGACAGCTCCCTTCTGTTTCAGCGCACAAATTGTCTGAATCATGTTAAATTTTAATTTCACTGGGTTTAAACAGTGTTCTGCTGTTTCTAATGACCGGGCTCATAGAATGTTCCTTTGCAGCATATTTGGCTTCCAATTTCTGCTTTTCTGAGGTATGAGAATTGAATTATAACCATTACATTATTTAACACTCCATTTGCATTAGAGCTTCCAAAATGACTTATTTAGGTGTCAAAAGGACCAAATAAGGTCTCCCCACAAGGTTTTAGCAGTGTTTCCAAACATCCTAGTTTTTAGACAGCTCCCTTCTGTTTCAGTGCACAAATTGTCTGAATCATGTTAAATTTGAATTTCACTGGGTTTAAACAGTGTTCCGCTGTTTCTAATGACCGGGCTCATAGAATGTTCCTTTGCAGCATATTTGGCTTCCAATTTCGGCCTTTCTGAGGTGTGAGAAGTGAATTATAACCATTACATTTTTTGACAACCCACTTGCATTAGAGCAGTCAAAATGACTTATTTAGGTGTCAAAAGGACCAAATAAGGTCTCCCCACAAGGTTTTAGCAGTGTTTCCAAACATCCTAGTTTTTAGACAGCTCCCTTCTGTTTCAGCGCACAAATTGTCTGAATCATGTTAAATTTTAATTTCACTGGGTTTAAACAGTGTTCTGCTGTTTCTAATGACCGGGCTCATAGAATGTTCCTTTGCAGCATATTTGGCTTCCAATTTCGGCCTTTCTGAGGTGTGAGAAGTGAATTGTAACCATTACATTTTTTGACAACCCACTTGCATTAGAGCAGCCAAAATGACTTATTTAGGTGTCAAAAGGACCAAATAAGGTCTCCCCACAAGGTTTTAGCAGTGTTTCCAAACACCCTTGTTTTTAGACAGCTCCTTTCTGTTTCATGTACAAATAGTCTGAATAGTGTTAAATTTGAATTTCACTGGGTTTAAACAGTGTTCTGCTGTTTCTAATGACCGGGCTCATAGAATGTTCCTTTGCAGCATATTTGGCTTCCAATTTCTGCCTTTCTGAGGTGTGAGAAGTGAATTATAACCATTACATTATTTGACAGCCCATTTGCATTAGAGCAGCCAAAATGATTTATTTAGGTGTCAGAAGGACTAAATAAGGTCTCCCCACCAGGTTTAAGCATTGTTTCCAAACACACTAGTTGTTGGACAGCTCCCTTCTGTGTCAGCGCACAAATTGTCTGAATCATGTTAAATTTTGATTTCACTGGGTTTAAACAGTGTTCTGCTGTTTCTAATGACCGGGCTCATAGAATGTTCCTTTGCAGCATATTTGGCTTCCAATTTCTGTCTTTCTGAGGTGTGAGAAGTGAATTATAACCATTACATTATTTAACCGCCCACTTGCATTAGAGCAGCCAAAATGACTTATTTAGGTGTCAAAAGGACCAAATAAGGTCTCCCCACAAGGTTTTAGCAGTGTTTCCAAACATCCTAGTTTTTAGACAGCTCCCTTCTGTTTCAGCGCACATATTGTCTGAATCATGTTAAATTTGAATTTCACTGGGTTTAAACAGTGTTCTGCTGTTTCTAATGACCGGGCTCATAGAATGTTCCTTTGCAGCATATTTTGCTTCCAATTTCCGCTTTTCTGAGGTATGAGAATTGAATTATAACCATTACATTATTTAACACTCCATTTGCATTAGAGCAGCCAAAATGACTTATTTAGGTGTCAAAAGGACCAAATAAGGTCTCCCCACAAGGTTTTAGCAGTGTTTCCAAACACCCTAGTTTTTAGACAGCTCCCTTCAGTTTCAGCGCACAAATTGTCTGAATCATGTTAAATTTGAATTTCACTGGGTTGAAACAGTGTTCTGCTGTTTCTAATGACCGGGCTCATAGAATGTTCCTTTGCAGCATATTTGGCTTCCAATTTCGGCCTTTCTGAGGTGTGAGAAGTGAATTGTAACCATTACATTTTTTGACAACCCACTTGCATTAGAGCAGCCAAAATGACTTATTTAGGTGTCAAAAGGACCAAATAAGGTCTCCCCACAAGGTTTTAGCAGTGTTTCCAAACACCCTTGTTTTTAGACAGCTCCTTTCTGTTTCATGTACAAATAGTCTGAATAGTGTTAAATTTGAATTTCACTGGGTTTAAACAGTGTTCTGCTGTTTCTAATGACCGGGCTCATAGAATGTTCCTTTGCAGCATATTTGGCTTCCAATTTCTGCCTTTCTGAGATGTGAGAAGTGAATTATAACCATTACATTATTTGACAGCCCATTTGCATTAGAGCAGCCAAAATGATTTATTTAGGTGTCAGAAGGACTAAATAAGGTCTCCCCACCAGGTTTAAGCATTGTTTCCAAACACACTAGTTGTTGGACAGCTCCCTTCTGTGTCAGCGCACAAATTGTCTGAATCATGTTAAATTTTGATTTCACTGGGTTTAAACAGTGTTCTGCTGTTTCTAATGACCGGGCTCATAGAATGTTCCTTTGCAGCATATTTGGCTTCCAATTTCTGTCTTTCTGAGGTGTGAGAAGTGAATTATAACCATTACATTATTTAACCGCCCACTTGCATTAGAGCAGCCAAAATGACTTATTTAGGTGTCAAAAGGACCAAATAAGGTCTCCCCACAAGGTTTTAGCAGTGTTTCCAAACACACTAGTTGTTGGACAGCTCCCTTCTGTGTCAGCGCACATATTGTCTGAATCATGTTAAATTTGAATTTCACTGGGTTTAAACAGTGTTCTGCTGTTTCTAATGACCAGGCTCATAGAATGTTCGTTTGCAGCATATTTGGCTTCCAATTTCTGCCTTTCTGAGGTGTGAGAAGTGAATTGTAACCATTACATTTTTTGACAACCCATTTGCATTAGAGCAGCCAAAATGATTTATTTAGGTGTCAGAAGGACTAAATAAGGTCTCCCCACCAGGTTTAAGCATTGTTTCCAAACACACTAGTTGTTGGACAGCTCCCTTCTGTGTCAGCGCACAAATTGTCTGAATCATGTTAAATTTTGATTTCACTGGGTTTAAACAGTGTTCTGCTGTTTCTAATGACCGGGCTCATAGAATGTTCCTTTGCAGCATATTTTGCTTCCAATTTCCGCTTTTCTGAGGTATGAGAATTGAATTATAACCATTACATTATTTAACACTCCATTTGCATTAGAGCAGCCAAAATGACTTATTTAGGTGTCAAAAGGACCAAATAAGGTCTCCCCACAAGGTTTTAGCAGTGTTTCCAAACACCCTAGTTTTTAGACAGCTCCCTTCAGTTTCAGCGCACAAATTGTCTGAATCATGTTAAATTTGAATTTCACTGGGTTTAAACAGTGTTCTGCTGTTTCTAATGACCGGGCTCATAGAATGTTCCTTTGCAGCATATTTGGCTTCCAATTTCGGCCTTTCTGAGGTGTGAGAAGTGAATTATAACCATTACATTATTTAACCGCCCACTTGCATTAGAGCAGCCAAAATGACTTATTTAGGTGTCAAAAGGACCAAATAAGGTCTCCCCACAAGGTTTAAGCATTGTTTCCACAGACCCTAGTTATTGGACAGCTCCCTTCTGTTTCAGCGCACAAATTGTCTGAATCATGTTAAATTTGAATTTCACTGGGTTTAAACAGTGTTCTGCTGTTTCTAATGACCGGGCTCATAGAATGTTCCTTTGCAGCATATTTGGCTTCCAATTTCTGCCTTTCTGAGGTGTGAGAAGTGAATTATAACCATTACATTATTTAACCGCCCACTTGCATTAGAGCAGCCAAAATGACTTATTTAGGTGTCAAAAGGACCAAATAAGGTCTCCCCACAAGGTTTTAGGAGTGTTTCCAAACATCCTAGTTTTTAGACAGCTCCCTTCTTTTTCAGCGCACAAATTGTCTGAATCATGTTAAATTTGAATTTCACTGGGTTTAAACAGTGTTCTGCTGTTTCTAATGACCAGGCTCATAGAATGTTCGTTTGCAGCATATTTGGCTTCCAATTTCTGCCTTTCTGAGGTGTGAGAAGTGAATTGTAACCATTACATTTTTTTGACAACCCACTTGCATTAGAGAAGCCAAAATGACTTATTTAGGTGTCAAAAGGACCAAATAAGGTCTCCCCACAAGGTTTAAGCATTGTTTCCACAGGCCCTAGTTATTGGACAGCTCCCTTCTGTTTCAGCGCACAAATTGTCTGAATCATGTTAAATTTGAATTTCACTGGGTTTAAACAGTGTTCTGCTGTTTCTAATGACCGGGCTCATAGAATGTTCCTTTGCAGCATATTTGGCTTCCAATTTCTGCCTTTCTGAGGTGTGAGAAGTGAATTATAACCATTACATTATTTGACAGCCCATTTGCATTAGAGCAGCCAAAATGACTTATTTAGGTGTCAAAAGGACCAAATAAGGTCTCCCCACAAGGTTTTAGCAGTGTTTCCAAACATCCTAGTTTTTAGACAGCTCCCTTCTGTTTCAGCGCACAAATTGTCTGAATCATGTTAAATTTGAATTTCATTGGGTTTAAACAGTGTTCCGCTGTTTCTAATGACCGGGCTCATAGAATGTTCCTTTGCAGCATATTTGGCTTCCAATTTCGGCCTTTCTGAGGTGTGAGAAGTGAATTATAACCATTACATTTTTTGACAACCCACTTGCATTAGAGCAGTCAAAATGACTTATTTAGGTGTCAAAAGGACCAAATAAGGTCTCCCCATAAGGTTTTAGCAGTGTTTCAAATACACCCTAGTTTTTAGACAGCTCCCTTCTGTTTCAGCGCACAAATTGTCTGAATCATGTTAAATTTTAATTTCACTGGGTTTAAACAGTGTTCTGCTGTTTCTAATGACCGGGCTCATAGAATGTTCCTTTGCAGCATATTTGGCTTCCAATTTCTGCCATTCTGAGGTGTGAGAAGTGAATTATAACCATTACATTATTTAACCGCCCACTTGCATTAGAGCAGCCAAAATGACTTATTTAGGTGTCAAAAGGACCAAATAAGGTCTCCCCACAAGGTTTTAGCAGTGTTTCCAAACATCCTAGTTTTTAGACAGCTCCCTTTTGTTTCAGCGCACAAATTGTCTGAATCATGTTAAATTTTAATTTCACTGGGTTTAAACAGTGTTCTGCTGTTTCTAATGACCGGGCTCATAGAATGTTCCTTTGCAGCATATTTGGCTTCCAATTTCTGCTTTTCTGAGGTATGAGAATTGAATTATAACCATTACATTATTTAACACTCCATTTGCATTAGAGCTTCCAAAATGACTTATTTAGGTGTCAAAAGGACCAAATAAGGTCTCCCCACAAGGTTTTAGCAGTGTTTCCAAACATCCTAGTTTTTAGACAGCTCCCTTCTGTTTCAGCGCACAAATTGTCTGAATCATGTTAAATTTGAATTTCACTGGGTTTAAACAGTGTTCTGCTGTTTCTAATGACCGGGCTCATAGAATGTTCCTTTCCAGCATATTTGGCTTCCAATTTCGGCCTTTCTGAGGTGTGAGAAGTGAATTATAACCATTACATTTTTTGACAACCCACTTGCATTAGAGCAGTCAAAATGACTTATGTAGGTGTCAAAAGGACCAAATAAGGTCTCCCCACAAGGTTTTAGCAGTGTTTCAAATGCACCCTAGTTTTTAGACAGCTCCCTTCTGTTTCAGCGCACAAATTGTCTGAATCATGTTAAATTTTAATTTCACTGGGTTTAAACAGTGTTCTGCTGTTTCTAATGACCGGGCTCATAGAATGTTCCTTTGCAGCATATTTGGCTTCCAATTTCGGCCTTTCTGAGGTGTGAGAACTGAATTATAACCATTACATTTTTTGACAACCCACTTGCATTAGAGCAGTCAAAATTACTTATTTAGGTGTCAAAAGGACCAAATAAGGTCTCCCCACAAGGTTTTAGCAGTGTTTCAAATACACCCTAGTTTTTAGACAGCTCCCTTCTGTTTCAGCGCACAAATTGTCTGAATCATGT
Source organism: Fundulus diaphanus (assembly GCA_037039145.1). Lineage (NCBI taxonomy): Eukaryota > Metazoa > Chordata > Actinopteri > Cyprinodontiformes > Fundulidae > Fundulus > Fundulus diaphanus. The sequence continues at coordinate 3,460,984 of CM073130.1, read as the reverse complement.
TAAATTTTAATTTCACTGGGTTTAAACAGTGTTCTGCTGTTTCTAATGACCGGGCTCATAGAATGTTCCTTTGCAGCATATTTGGCTTCCAATTTCGGCCTTTCTGAGGTGTGAGAAGTGAATTATAACCATTACATTTTTTGACAACCCACTTGCATTAGAGCAGTCAAAATTACTTATTTAGGTGTCAAAAGGACCAAATAAGGTCTCCCCACAAGGTTTTAGCAGTGTTTCAAATACACCCTAGTTTTTAGACAGCTCCCTTCTGTTTCAGCGCACAAATTGTCTGAATCATGTTAAATTTTAATTTCACTGGGTTTAAACAGTGTTCTGCTGTTTCTAATGACCGGGCTCATAGAATGTTCCTTTGCAGCATATTTGGCTTCCAATTTCTGTCTTTCTGAGGTGTGAGAAGTGAATTATAACCATTACATTTTTTGACAACCCGCTTGCATTAGAGCAGTCAAAATGACTTATTTAGGTGTCAAAAGGACCAAATAAGGTCTCCCCACAAGGTTTTAGCAGTGTTTCCAAACATCCTAGTTTTTAGACAGCTCCCTTCTGTTTCAGCGCACAAATTGTCTGAATCATGTTAAATTTTAATTTCACTGGGTTTAAACAGTGTTCTGCTGTTTCTAATGACCGGGCTCATAGAATGTTCCTTTGCAGCATATTTGGCTTCCAATTTCGGCCTTTCTGAGGTGTGAGAAGTGAATTGTAACCATTACATTTTTTGACAACCCACTTGCATTAGAGCAGCCAAAATGACTTATTTAGGTGTCAAAAGGACCAAATAAGGTCTCCCCACAAGGTTTTAGCAGTGTTTCCAAACACCCTTGTTTTTAGACAGCTCCTTTCTGTTTCATGTACAAATAGTCTGAATAGTGTTAAATTTGAATTTCACTGGGTTTAAACAGTGTTCTGCTGTTTCTAATGACCGGGCTCATAGAATGTTCCTTTGCAGCATATTTGGCTTCCAATTTCTGCCTTTCTGAGGTGTGAGAAGTGAATTATAACCATTACATTATTTGACAGCCCATTTGCATTAGAGCAGCCAAAATGATTTATTTAGGTGTCAGAAGGACTAAATAAGGTCTCCCCACCAGGTTTAAGCATTGTTTCCAAACACACTAGTTGTTGGACAGCTCCCTTCTGTGTCAGCGCACAAATTGTCTGAATCATGTTAAATTTTGATTTCACTGGGTTTAAACAGTGTTCTGCTGTTTCTAATGACCGGGCTCATAGAATGTTCCTTTGCAGCATATTTGGCTTCCAATTTCTGTCTTTCTGAGGTGTGAGAAGTGAATTATAACCATTACATTATTTAACCGCCCACTTGCATTAGAGCAGCCAAAATGACTTATTTAGGTGTCAAAAGGACCAAATAAGGTCTCCCCACAAGGTTTTAGCAGTGTTTCCAAACATCCTAGTTTTTAGACAGCTCCCTTCTGTTTCAGCGCACATATTGTCTGAATCATGTTAAATTTGAATTTCACTGGGTTTAAACAGTGTTCTGCTGTTTCTAATGACCAGGCTCATAGAATATTCGTTTGCAGCATATTTGGCTTCCAATTTCTGCCTTTCTGAGGTGTGAGAAGTGAATTGTAACCATTACATTTTTTGACAACCCATTTGCATTAGAGCAGCCAAAATGATTTATTTAGGTGTCAGAAGGACTAAATAAGGTCTCCCCACCAGGTTTAAGCATTGTTTCCAAACACACTAGTTGTTGGACAGCTCCCTTCTGTGTCAGCGCACAAATTGTCTGAATCATGTTAAATTTTGATTTCACTGGGTTTAAACAGTGTTCTGCTGTTTCTAATGACCGGGCTCATAGAATGTTCCTTTGCAGCATATTTTGCTTCCAATTTCCGTTTTTCTGAGGTATGAGAATTGAATTATAACCATTACATTATTTAACACTCCATTTGCATTAGAGCAGCCAAAATGACTTATTTAGGTGTCAAAAGGACCAAATAAGGTCTCCCCACAAGGTTTTAGCAGTGTTTCCAAACATCCTAGTTTTTAGACAGCTCCCTTCTTTTTCAGCGCACATATTGTCTGAATCATGTTAAATTTGAATTTCACTGGGTTTAAACAGTGTTCTGCTGTTTCTAATGACCGGGCTCATAGAATTTTCCTTTGCAGCATATTTGGCTTCCAATTTCTACTTTTCTGAGGTATGAGAATTGAATTATAACCATTACATTATTTAACACTCCATTTGCATTAGAGCAGCCAAAATGACTTATTTAGGTGTCAAAAGGACCAAATAAGGTCTCCCCACAAGGTTTAAGCATTGTTTTCACAGACCCTAGTTATTGGACAGCTCCCTTCTGTTTCAGCGCACAAATTGTCTGAATCATGTTAAATTTGAATTTCACTGGGTTTAAACAGTGTTCTGCTGTTTCTAATGACCGGGCTCATAGAAATTTCCTTTGCAGCATATTTGGCTTCCAATTTCTGCCTTTCTGAGGTGTGAGAAGTGAATTATAACCATTACATTATTTAACCGCCCACTTGCATTAGAGCAGCCAAAATGAGTTATTTAGGTGTCAAAAGGACCAAATAAGGTCTCCCCACAAGGTTTTAGCAGTGTTTCCAAACACCCTTGTTTTTAGACAGCTCCTTTCTGTTTCATGTACAAATAGTCTGAATCATGTTAAATTTTAATTTCACTGGGTTTAAACAGTGTTCTGCTGTTTCTAATGACCGGGCTCATAGAATGTTCCTTTGCAGCATATTTGGCTTCCAATTTCTGCCTTTCTGAGGTGTGAGAAGTGAATTATAACCATTACATTTTTTGACAACCCAATTGCATTAGAGAAGCCAAAATGGCTTATTTAGGTGTCAGAAGGACTAAATAAGGTCTCCCCACAAGGTTTAAGCATTGTTTCCACAGACCCTAGTTATTGGACAGCTCCCTTCTGTTTCATCCCACAAATTGTTTGAATCATGTTAAATTTTAATTTCACTGGGATTAAACAGTGTTCTGCTGTTTCTAATGACCGGGCTCATAGAGCATTCCTTTGCAGCATATTTGGCTTCCAATTTCTGCCTTTCTGAGGTGTGAGAAGTGAATTATAACCATTACATTATTTAACCGCCCACTTGCATTAGAGCAGCCAAAATGACTTATTTAGGTGTCAAAAGGACCAAATAAGGTCTCCCCACAAGGTTTTCGCAGTGTTTCCAAACACCCTAGTTTTTAGACAGCTCCCTTCTCTTTCAGCGCACAAATTGTCTGAATCATGTTAAATTTTAATTTCAAAGGGTTTAAACAGTGTTCTGCTGTTTCTAATGACCGGGCTCATAGAATGTTCCTTTGCAGCATATTTGGCTTCCAATTTCTGCCTTTCTGAGGTGTGAGAAGTGAATTATAACCATTACATTATTTAACCGCCCACTTGCATTAGAGCAGCCAAAATGACTTATTTAGGTGTCAGAAGGACCAAATAAGGTCCCCACAAGGTTTTAGCAGTGTTTCCAAACATCCTAGTTTTTAGACAGCTCCCTTCTGTTTCAGCGCACAAATTGTCTGAATCATGTTAAATTTGAATTTCACTGGGTTTAAACAGTGTTCTGCTGTTTCTAATGACCGGGCTCATAGAATGTTCTTTTGCAGCATATTTGGCTTCCAATTTCTGCCTTTCTGAGTTGTGAGAAGTGAATTATAACCATTACATTATTTAACCGCCCACTTGCATTAGAGCAGCCAAAATGACTTATTTAGGTGTCAAAAGGACCAAATAAGGTCTCCCCACAAGGTTTTAGCAGTGTTTCCAAACATCCTAGTTTTTAGACAGCTCCCTTCTGTTTCAGCGCACAAATTGTCTGAATCATGTTAAATTTGAATTTCATTGGGTTTAAACAGTGTTCCGCTGTTTCTAATGACCGGGCTCATAGAATGTTCCTTTGCAGCATATTTGGCTTCCAATTTCGGCCTTTCTGAGGTGTGAGAAGTGAATTATAACCATTACATTTTTTGACAACCCACTTGCATTAGAGCAGTCAAAATGACTTATTTAGGTGTCAAAAGGACCAAATAAGGTCTCCCCACAAGGTTTTAGCAGTGTTTCAAATACACCCTAGTTTTTAGACAGCTCCCTTCTGTTTCAGCACACAAATTGTCTGAATCATGTTAAATTTGAATTTCACTGGGTTTAAACAGTGTTCTTCTGTTTCTAATGACCGGGCTCATAGAAATTTCCTTTGCAGCATATTTGGCTTCCAATTTCTGCCTTTCTGAGGTGTGAGAAGTGAATTATAACCATTACATTATTTAACCGCCCACTTGCATTAGAGCAGCCAAAATGACTTATTTAGGTGTCAGAAGGACCAAATAAGGTCCCCACAAGGTTTTAGCAGTGTTTCCAAACATCCTAGTTTTTAGACAGCTCCCTTCTGTTTCAGCGCACAAATTGTCTGAATCATGTTAAATTTGAATTTCACTGGGTTTAAACAGTGTTCTGCTGTTTCTAATGACCGGGCTCATAGAATGTTCCTTTGCAGCATATTTGGCTTCCAATTTCGGCCTTTCTGAGGTGTGAGAAGTGAATTATAACCATTACATTATTTAACCGCCCACTTGCATTAGAGCAGCCAAAATGACTTATTTAGGTGTCAAAAGGACCAAATAAGGTCTCCCCACAAGGTTTAAGTATTGTTTCCACAGACCCTAGTTATTGACAGCTCCCTTCTGTTTCAGCGCACAAATTGTCTGAATCATGTTAAATTTGAATTTCACTGGGTTTAAACAGTGTTCTGCTGTTTCTAATGACCGGGCTCATAGAATGTTCCTTTGCAGCATATTTGGCTTCCAATTTCTGCCTTTCTGAGGTGTGAGAAGTGAATTATAACCATTACATTATTTAACCGCCCACTTGCATTAGAGCAGCCAAAATGACTTATTTAGGTGTCAAAAGGACCAAATAAGGTCTCCCCACAAGGTTTTAGCAGTGTTTCCAAACATCCTAGTTTTTAGACAGCTCCCTTTTGTTTCAGCGCACAAATTGTCTGAATCATGTTAAATTTTAATTTCACTGGGTTTAAACAGTGTTCTGCTGTTTGTAATGACCGGGCTCATAGAATGTTCCTTTGCAGCATATTTGGCTTCCAATTTCTGCTTTTCTGAGGAGTGAGAAGTGAATTATAACCATTACATTATTTAACGGCCCACTTGCATTAGAGCAGCCAAAATGACTTATTTAGGTGTCAGAAGGACCAAATAAGGTCCCCACAAGGTTTTAGCAGTGTTTCCAAACATCCTAGTTTTTAGACAGCTCCCTTCTGTTTCAGCGCACAAATTGTCTGAATCATGTTAAATTTGAATTTCACTGGGTTTAAACAGTGTTCTGCTGTTTCTAATGACCGGGCTCATAGAATGTTCCTTTGCAGCATATTTGGCTTCCAATTTCTGCCTTTCTGAGGTGTGAGAAGTGAATTATAACCATTACATTATTTAACCGCCCACTTGCATTAGAGCAGCCAAAATGACTTATTTAGGTGTCAAAAGGACCAAATAAGGTCTCCCCACAAGGTTTTAGCAGTGTTTCCAAACATCCTAGTTTTTAGACAGCTCCCTTCTGTTTCAGCGCACAAATTGTCTGAATCATGTTAAATTTGAATTTCATTGGGTTTAAACAGTGTTCTTCTGTTTCTAATGACCGGGCTCATAGAAATTTCCTTTGCAGCATATTTGGCTTCCAATTTCTGCCTTTCTGAGGTGTGAGAAGTGAATTATAACCATTACATTATTTAACCGCCCACTTGCATTAGAGCAGCCAAAATGACTTATTTAGGTGTCAAAAGGACCAAATAAGGTCTCCCCACAAGGTTTTAGCAGTGTTTCCAAACATCCTAGTTTTTAGACAGCTCCCTTCTGTTTCAGCCCACAAATTGTCTGAATCATGTTAAATTTGAATTTCACTGGGTTTAAACAGTGTTCTGCTGTTTCTAATGACCGGGCTCATAGAATGTTCCTTTGCAGCATATTTGGCTTCCAATTTCGGCCTTTCTGAGGTGTGAGAAGTGAATTATAACCATTACATTATTTAACCGCCCACTTGCATTAGAGCAGCCAAAATGACTTATTTAGGTGTCAAAAGGACCAAATAAGGTCTCCCCACAAGGTTTAAGCATTGTTTCCACAGACCCTAGTTATTGACAGCTCCCTTCTGTTTCAGCGCACCAATTGTCTGAATCATGTTGAATTTGAATTTCACTGGGTTTAAACAGTGTTCTGCTGTTTCTAATGACCGGGCTCATAGAATGTTCCTTTGCAGCATATTTGGCTTCCAATTTCTGCCTTTCTGAGGTGTGAGAAGTGAATTATAACCATTACATTATTTAACCGCCCACTTGCATTAGAGCAGCCAAAATGACTTATTTAGGTGTCAAAGGGACCAAATAAGGTCTCCCCACAAGGTTTTAGCAGTGTTTCCAAACATCCTAGTTTTTAGACAGCTCCCTTCTGTTTCAGCGCACAAATTGTCTGAATCATGTTAAATTTGAATTTCACTGGGTTTAAACAGTGTTCTGCTGTTTCCAATGACCAGGCTCATAGAATGTTCGTTTGCAGCATATTTGGCTTCCAATTTCTGCCTTTCTGAGGTGTGAGAAGTGAATTGTAACCATTACATTTTTTGACAACCCACTTGCATTAGAGAAGCCAAAATGACTTATTTAGGTGTCAAAAGGACCAAATAAGGTCTCCCCACAAGGTTTAAGCATTGTTTCCACAGGCCCTAGTTATTGGACAGCTCCCTTCTGTTTCAGCGCACAAATTGTCTGAATCATGTTAAATTTGAATTTCACTGGGTTTAAACAGTGTTCTGCTGTTTCTAATGACCGGGCTCATAGAATGTTCCTTTGCAGCATATTTGGCTTCCAATTTCTGCCTTTCTGAGGTGTGAGAAGTGAATTATAACCATTACATTATTTAACCGCCCACTTGCATTAGAGCAGCCAAAATGACTTATTTAGGTGTCAAAAGGACCAAATAAGGTCTCCCCACAAGGTGTTAGCAGTGTTTCCAAACATCCTAGTTTTTAGACAGCTCCCTTCTGTTTCAGCGCACAAATTGTCTGAATCATGTTAAATTTGAATTTCATTGGGTTTAAACAGTGTTCCGCTGTTTCTAATGACCGGGCTCATAGAATGTTCCTTTGCAGCATATTTGGCTTCCAATTTCGGCCTTTCTGAGGTGTGAGAAGTGAATTATAACCATTACATTTTTTGACAACCCACTTGCATTAGAGCAGTCAAAATGACTTATTTAGGTGTCAAAAGGACCAAATAAGGTCTCCCCACAAGGTTTTAGCAGTGTTTCAAATACACCCTAGTTTTTAGACAGCTCCCTTCTGTTTCAGCGCACAAATTGTCTGAATCATGTTAAATTTTAATTTCACTGGGTTTAAACAGTGTTCTGCTGTTTCTAATGACCGGGCTCATAGAATGTTCCTTTGCAGCATATTTGGCTTCCAATTTCTGCCATTCTGAGGTGTGAGAAGTGAATTATAACCATTACATTATTTAACCGCCCACTTGCATTAGAGCAGCCAAAATGACTTATTTAGGTGTCAAAAGGACCAAATAAGGTCTCCCCACAAGGTTTTAGCAGTGTTTCCAAACATCCTAGTTTTTAGACAGCTCCCTTTTGTTTCAGCGCACAAATTGTCTGAATCATGTTAAATTTTAATTTCACTGGGTTTAAACAGTGTTCTGCTGTTTCTAATGACCGGGCTCATAGAATGTTCCTTTGCAGCATATTTGGCTTCCAATTTCTGCTTTTCTGAGGTATGAGAATTGAATTATAACCATTACATTATTTAACACTCCATTTGCATTAGAGCTTCCAAAATGACTTATTTAGGTGTCAAAAGGACCAAATAAGGTCTCCCCACAAGGTTTTAGCAGTGTTTCCAAACATCCTAGTTTTTAGACAGCTCCCTTCTGTTTCAGCGCACAAATTGTCTGAATCATGTTAAATTTGAATTTCACTGGGTTTAAACAGTGTTCTGCTGTTTCTAATGACCGGGCTCATAGAATGTTCCTTTGCAGCATATTTGGCTTCCAATTTCGGCCTTTCTGAGGTGTGAGAAGTGAATTATAACCATTACATTTTTTGACAACCCACTTGCATTAGAGCAGTCAAAATTACTTATTTAGGTGTCAAAAGGACCAAATAAGGTCTCCCCACAAGGTTTTAGCAGTGTTTCAAATACACCCTAGTTTTTAGACAGCTCCCTTCTGTTTCAGCGCACAAATTGTCTGAATCATGTTAAATTTTAATTTCACTGGGTTTAAACAGTGTTCTGCTGTTTCTAATGACCGGGCTCATAGAATGTTCCTTTGCAGCATATTTGGCTTCCAATTTCGGCCTTTCTGAGGTGTGAGAAGTGAATTATAACCATTACATTTTTTGACAACCCACTTGCATTAGAGCAGTCAAAATTACTTATTTAGGTGTCAAAAGGACCAAATAAGGTCTCCCCACAAGGTTTTAGCAGTGTTTCAAATACACCCTAGTTTTTAGACAGCTCCCTTCTGTTTCAGCGCACAAATTGTCTGAATCATGTTAAATTTTAATTTCACTGGGTTTAAACAGTGTTCTGCTGTTTCTAATGACCGGGCTCATAGAATGTTCCTTTGCAGCATATTTGGCTTCCAATTTCTGTCTTTCTGAGGTGTGAGAAGTGAATTATAACCATTACATTTTTTGACAACCCACTTGCATTAGAGCAGTCAAAATGACTTATTTAGGTGTCAAAAGGACCAAATAAGGTCTCCCCACAAGGTTTTAGCAGTGTTTCCAAACATCCTAGTTTTTAGACAGCTCCCTTCTGTTTCAGCGCACAAATTGTCTGAATCATGTTAAATTTGAATTTCACTGGGTTTAAACAGTGTTCTGCTGTTTCTAATGACCGGGCTCATAGAATGTTCCTTTGCAGCATATTTGGCTTCCACTTTCGGCCTTTCTGAGGTGTGAGAAGTGAATTATAACCATTACATTTTTTGACAACCCACTTGCATTAGAGCAGTCAAAATGACTTATCTAGGTGTCAAAAGGACCAAATAAGGTCTCCCCACAAGGTTTTAGCAGTGTTTCAAATGCAGCCTAGTTTTTAGACAGCTCCCTTCTGTTTCAGCGCACAAATTGTCTGAATCATGTTAAATTTTAATTTCACTGGGTTTAAACAGTGTTCTGCTGTTTCTAATGACCGGGCTCATAGAATGTTCCTTTGCAGCATATTTGGCTTCCAATTTCGGCCTTTCTGAGGTGTGAGAAGTGAATTATAACCATTACATTTTTTGACAACCCACTTGCATTAGAGCAGTCAAAATTACTTATTTAGGTGTCAAAAGGACCAAATAAGGTCTCCCCACAAGGTTTTAGCAGTGTTTCAAATACACCCTAGTTTTTAGACAGCTCCCTTCTGTTTCAGCGCACAAATTGTCTGAATCATGTTAAATTTTAATTTCACTGGGTTTAAACAGTGTTCTGCTGTTTCTAATGACCGGGCTCATAGAATGTTCCTTTGCAGCATATTTGGCTTCCAATTTCGGCCTTTCTGAGGTGTGAGAAGTGAATTATAACCATTACATTTTTTGACAACCCACTTGCATTAGAGCAGTCAAAATTACTTATTTAGGTGTCAAAAGGACCAAATAAGGTCTCCCCACAAGGTTTTAGCAGTGTTTCAAATACACCCTAGTTTTTAGACAGCTCCCTTCTGTTTCAGCGCACAAATTGTCTGAATCATGTTAAATTTTAATTTCACTGGGTTTAAACAGTGTTCTGCTGTTTCTAATGACCGGGCTCATAGAATGTTCCTTTGCAGCATATTTGGCTTCCAATTTCTGTCTTTCTGAGGTGTGAGAAGTGAATTATAACCATTACATTTTTTGACAACCCACTTGCATTAGAGCAGTCAAAATGACTTATTTAGGTGTCAAAAGGACCAAATAAGGTCTCCCCACAAGGTTTTAGCAGTGTTTCCAAACATCCTAGTTTTTAGACAGCTCCCTTCTGTTTCAGCGCACAAATTGTCTGAATCATGTTAAATTTGAATTTCACTGGGTTTAAACAGTGTTCTGCTGTTTCTAATGACCGGGCTCATAGAATGTTCCTTTGCAGCATATTTGGCTTCCAATTTCGGCCTTTCTGAGGTGTGAGAAGTGAATTATAACCATTACATTTTTTGACAACCCACTTGCATTAGAGCAGTCAAAATGACTTATTTAGGTGTCAAAAGGACCAAATAAGGTCTCCCCACAAGGTTTTAGCAGTGTTTCAAATACACCCTAGTTTTTAGACAGCTCCCTTCTGTTTCAGCGCACAAATTGTCTGAATCATGTTAAATTTTAATTTCACTGGGTTTAAACAGTGTTCTGCTGTTTCTAATGACCGGGCTCATAGAATGTTCCTTTGCAGCATATTTGGCTTCCAATTTCTGCCATTCTGAGGTGTGAGAAGTGAATTATAACCATTACATTATTTAACCGCCCACTTGCATTAGAGCAGCCAAAATGACTTATTTAGGTGTCAAAAGGACCAAATAAGGTCTCCCCACAAGGTTTTAGCAGTGTTTCCAAACATCCTAGTTTTTAGACAGCTCCCTTTTGTTTCAGCGCACAAATTGTCTGAATCATGTTAAATTTTAATTTCACTGGGTTTAAACAGTGTTCTGCTGTTTCTAATGACCGGGCTCATAGAATGTTCCTTTGCAGCATATTTGGCTTCCAATTTCTGCTTTTCTGAGGTATGAGAATTGAATTATAACCATTACATTATTTAACACTCCATTTGCATTAGAGCTTCCAAAATGACTTATTTAGGTGTCAAAAGGACCAAATAAGGTCTCCCCACAAGGTTTTAGCAGTGTTTCCAAACATCCTAGTTTTTAGACAGCTCCCTTCTGTTTCAGCGCACAAATTGTCTGAATCATGTTAAATTTGAATTTCACTGGGTTTAAACAGTGTTCTGCTGTTTCTAATGACCGGGCTCATAGAATGTTCCTTTGCAGCATATTTGGCTTCCAATTTCGGCCTTTCTGAGGTGTGAGAAGTGAATTATAACCATTACATTTTTTGACAACCCACTTGCATTAGAGCAGTCAAAATTACTTATTTAGGTGTCAAAAGGACCAAATAAGGTCTCCCCACAAGGTTTTAGCAGTGTTTCAAATACACCCTAGTTTTTAGACAGCTCCCTTCTGTTTCAGCGCACAAATTGTCTGAATCATGTTAAATTTTAATTTCACTGGGTTTAAACAGTGTTCTGCTGTTTCTAATGACCGGGCTCATAGAATGTTCCTTTGCAGCATATTTGGCTTCCAATTTCGGCCTTTCTGAGGTGTGAGAAGTGAATTATAACCATTACATTTTTTGACAACCCACTTGCATTAGAGCAGTCAAAATTACTTATTTAGGTGTCAAAAGGACCAAATAAGGTCTCCCCACAAGGTTTTAGCAGTGTTTCAAATACACCCTAGTTTTTAGACAGCTCCCTTCTGTTTCAGCGCACAAATTGTCTGAATCATGTTAAATTTTAATTTCACTGGGTTTAAACAGTGTTCTGCTGTTTCTAATGACCGGGCTCATAGAATGTTCCTTTGCAGCATATTTGGCTTCCAATTTCTGTCTTTCTGAGGTGTGAGAAGTGAATTATAACCATTACATTTTTTGACAACCCACTTGCATTAGAGCAGTCAAAATGACTTATTTAGGTGTCAAAAGGACCAAATAAGGTCTCCCCACAAGGTTTTAGCAGTGTTTCCAAACATCCTAGTTTTTAGACAGCTCCCTTCTGTTTCAGCGCACAAATTGTCTGAATCATGTTAAATTTGAATTTCACTGGGTTTAAACAGTGTTCTGCTGTTTCTAATGACCGGGCTCATAGAATGTTCCTTTGCAGCATATTTGGCTTCCAATTTCGGCCTTTCTGAGGTGTGAGAAGTGAATTATAACCATTACATTTTTTGACAACCCACTTGCATTAGAGCAGTCAAAATGACTTATCTAGGTGTCAAAAGGACCAAATAAGGTCTCCCCACAAGGTTTTAGCAGTGTTTCAAATGCACCCTAGTTTTTAGACAGCTCCCTTCTGTTTCAGCGCACAAATTGTCTGAATCATGTTAAATTTTAATTTCACTGGGTTTAAACAGTGTTCTGCTGTTTCTAATGACCGGGCTCATAGAATGTTCCTTTGCAGCATATTTGGCTTCCAATTTCGGCCTTTCTGAGGTGTGAGAAGTGAATTATAACCATTACATTTTTTGACAACCCACTTGCATTAGAGCAGTCAAAATTACTTATTTAGGTGTCAAAAGGACCAAATAAGGTCTCCCCACAAGGTTTTAGCAGTGTTTCAAATACACCCTAGTTTTTAGACAGCTCCCTTCTGTTTCAGCGCACAAATTGTCTGAATCATGTTAAATTTTAATTTCACTGGGTTTAAACAGTGTTCTGCTGTTTCTAATGACCGGGCTCATAGAATGTTCCTTTGCAGCATATTTGGCTTCCAATTTCGGCCTTTCTGAGGTGTGAGAAGTGAATTATAACCATTACATTTTTTGACAACCCACTTGCATTAGAGCAGTCAAAATTACTTATTTAGGTGTCAAAAGGACCAAATAAGGTCTCCCCACAAGGTTTTAGCAGTGTTTCAAATACACCCTAGTTTTTAGACAGCTCCCTTCTGTTTCAGCGCACAAATTGTCTGAATCATGTTAAATTTTAATTTCACTGGGTTTAAACAGTGTTCTGCTGTTTCTAATGACCGGGCTCATAGAATGTTCCTTTGCAGCATATTTGGCTTCCAATTTCTGTCTTTCTGAGGTGTGAGAAGTGAATTATAACCATTACATTTTTTGACAACCCACTTGCATTAGAGCAGTCAAAATGACTTATTTAGGTGTCAAAAGGACCAAATAAGGTCTCCCCACAAGGTTTTAGCAGTGTTTCCAAACATCCTAGTTTTTAGACAGCTCCCTTCTGTTTCAGCGCACAAATTGTCTGAATCATGTTAAATTTGAATTTCACTGGGTTTAAACAGTGTTCTGCTGTTTCTAATGACCGGGCTCATAGAATGTTCCTTTGCAGCATATTTGGCTTCCAATTTCGGCCTTTCTGAGGTGTGAGAAGTGAATTATAACCATTACATTTTTTGACAACCCACTTGCATTAGAGCAGTCAAAATGACTTATCTAGGTGTCAAAAGGACCAAATAAGGTCTCCCCACAAGGTTTTAGCAGTGTTTCAAATGCACCCTAGTTTTTAGACAGCTCCCTTCTGTTTCAGCGCACAAATTGTCTGAATCATGTTAAATTTTAATTTCACTGGGTTTAAACAGTGTTCTGCTGTTTCTAATGACCGGGCTCATAGAATGTTCCTTTGCAGCATATTTGGCTTCCAATTTCGGCCTTTCTGAGGTGTGAGAAGTGAATTATAACCATTACATTTTTTGACAACCCACTTGCATTAGAGCAGTCAAAATTACTTATTTAGGTGTCAAAAGGACCAAATAAGGTCTCCCCACAAGGTTTTAGCAGTGTTTCAAATACACCCTAGTTTTTAGACAGCTCCCTTCTGTTTCAGCGCACAAATTGTCTGAATCATGTTAAATTTGAATTTCACTGGGTTTAAACAGTGTTCTGCTGTTTCTAATGACCGGGCTCATAGAATGTTCCTTTGCAGCATATTTGGCTTCCAATTTCGGCCTTTCTGAGGTGTGAGAAGTGAATTATAACCATTACATTTTTTGACAACCCACTTGCATTAGAGCAGTCAAAATTACTTATTTAGGTGTCAAAAGGACCAAATAAGGTCTCCCCACAAGGTTTTAGCAGTGTTTCAAATACACCCTAGTTTTTAGACAGCTCCCTTCTGTTTCAGCGCACAAATTGTCTGAATCATGTTAAATTTTAATTTCACTGGGTTTAAACAGTGTTCTGCTGTTTCTAATGACCGGGCTCATAGAATGTTCCTTTGCAGCATATTTGGCTTCCAATTTCTGTCTTTCTGAGGTGTGAGAAGTGAATTATAACCATTACATTTTTTGACAACCCACTTGCATTAGAGCAGTCAAAATGACTTATTTAGGTGTCAAAAGGACCAAATAAGGTCTCCCCACAAGGTTTTAGCAGTGTTTCCAAACATCCTAGTTTTTAGACAGCTCCCTTCTGTTTCAGCGCACAAATTGTCTGAATCATGTTAAATTTGAATTTCACTGGGTTTAAACAGTGTTCTGCTGTTTCTAATGACCGGGCTCATAGAATGTTCCTTTGCAGCATATTTGGCTTCCAATTTCGGCCTTTCTGAGGTGTGAGAAGTGAATTATAATCATTACATTTTTTGACAACCCACTTGCATTAGAGCAGTCAAAATGACTTATCTAGGTGTCAAAAGGACCAAATAAGGTCTCCCCACAAGGTTTTAGCAGTGTTTCAAATGCACCCTAGTTTTTAGACAGCTCCCTTCTGTTTCAGCGCACAAATTGTCTGAATCATGTTAAATTTTAATTTCACTGGGTTTAAACAGTGTTCTGCTGTTTCTAATGACCGGGCTCATAGAATGTTCCTTTGCAGCATATTTGGCTTCCAATTTCGGCCTTTCTGAGGTGTGAGAAGTGAATTATAACCATTACATTTTTTGACAACCCACTTGCATTAGAGCAGTCAAAATTACTTATTTAGGTGTCAAAAGGACCAAATAAGGTCTCCCCACAAGGTTTTAGCAGTGTTTCAAATACACCCTAGTTTTTAGACAGCTCCCTTCTGTTTCAGCGCACAAATTGTCTGAATCATGTTAAATTTTAATTTCACTGGGTTTAAACAGTGTTCTGCTGTTTCTAATGACCGGGCTCATAGAATGTTCCTTTGCAGCATATTTGGCTTCCAATTTCGGCCTTTCTGAGGTGTGAGAAGTGAATTATAACCATTACATTTTTTGACAACCCACTTGCATTAGAGCAGTCAAAATTACTTATTTAGGTGTCAAAAGGACCAAATAAGGTCTCCCCACAAGGTTTTAGCAGTGTTTCAAATACACCCTAGTTTTTAGACAGCTCCCTTCTGTTTCAGCGCACAAATTGTCTGAATCATGTTAAATTTTAATTTCACTGGGTTTAAACAGTGTTCTGCTGTTTCTAATGACCGGGCTCATAGAATGTTCCTTTGCAGCATATTTGGCTTCCAATTTCTGTCTTTCTGAGGTGTGAGAAGTGAATTATAACCATTACATTTTTTGACAACCCACTTGCATTAGAGCAGTCAAAATGACTTATTTAGGTGTCAAAAGGACCAAATAAGGTCTCCCCACAAGGTTTTAGCAGTGTTTCCAAACATCCTAGTTTTTAGACAGCTCCCTTCTGTTTCAGCGCACATATTGTCTGAATCATGTTAAATTTGAATTTCACTGGGTTTAAACAGTGTTCTGCTGTTTCTAATGACCGGGCTCATAGAATGTTCCTTTGCAGCATATTTGGCTTCCAATTTCTGCCTTTCTGAGGTGTGAGAAGTGAATTATAACCATTACATTATTTGACAGCCCATTTGCATTAGAGCAGCCAAAATGATTTATTTAGGTGTCAGAAGGACTAAATAAGGTCTCCCCACCAGGTTTAAGCATTGTTTCCAAACACACTAGTTGTTGGACAGCTCCCTTCTGTGTCAGCGCACAAATTGTCTGAATCATGTTAAATTTTGATTTCACTGGGTTTAAACAGTGTTCTGCTGTTTCTAATGACCGGGCTCATAGAATGTTCCTTTGCAGCATATTTGGCTTCCAATTTCTGTCTTTCTGTGGTGTGAGAAGTGAATTATAACCATTACATTATTTAACCGCCCACTTGCATTAGAGCAGCCAAAATGACTTATTTAGGTGTCAAAAGGACCAAATAAGGTCTCCACAAGGTTTTAGCAGTGTTTCCAAACATCCTAGTTTTTAGACAGCTCCCTTCTGTTTCAGCGCACAAATTGTCTGAATCATGTTAAATTTGAATTTCACTGGGTTTAAACAGTGTTCTTCTGTTTCTAATGACCGGGCTCATAGAATGTTCCTTTGCAGCATATTTGGCTTCCAATTTCTGCCTTTCTGAGGTGTGAGAAGTGAATTATAACCATTACATTATTTAACCGCCCACTGGCATTAGAGCAGCCAACAAGACTTATTTAGGTGTCAAAAGGACCAAATAAGGTCTCCCCACAAGGTTTTAGCAGTGTTTCCAAACATCCTAGTTTTTAGACAGCTCCCTTCTGTTTCAGCGCACAAATTGTCTGAATCATGTTAAATTTGAATTTCACTGGGTTTAAACAGTGTTCTGCTGTTTCTAATGACCGGGCTCATAGAATGTTCCTTTGCAGCATATTTGGCTTCCAATTTCTGCCATTCTGAGGTGTGAGAAGTGAATTATAACCATTACATTATTTAACCGCCCACTTGCATTAGAGCAGCCAAAATGACTTATTTAGGTGTCAAAAGGACCAAATAAGGTCTCCCCACAAGGTTTTAGCAGTGTTTCCAAACATCCTAGTTTTTAGACAGCTCCCTTTTGTTTCAGCGCACAAATTGTCTGAATCATGTTAAATTTTAATTTCACTGGGTTTAAACAGTGTTCTGCTGTTTCTAATGACCGGGCTCATAGAATGTTCCTTTGCAGCATATTTGGCTTCCAATTTCTGCTTTTCTGAGGTATGAGAATTGAATTATAACCATTACATTATTTAACACTCCATTTGCATTAGAGCTTCCAAAATGACTTATTTAGGTGTCAAAAGGACCAAATAAGGTCTCCCCACAAGGTTTTAGCAGTGTTTCCAAACATCCTAGTTTTTAGACAGCTCCCTTCTGTTTCAGCGCACAAATTGTCTGAATCATGTTAAATTTGAATTTCACTGGGTTTAAACAGTGTTCTGCTGTTTTTAATGACCGGGCTCATAGAATGTTCCTTTGCAGCATATTTGGCTTCCAATTTCGGCCTTTCTGAGGTGTGAGAAGTGAATTATAACCATTACATTTTTTGACAACCCACTTGCATTAGAGCAGTCAAAATGACTTATCTAGGTGTCAAAAGGACCAAATAAGGTCTCCCCACAAGGTTTTAGCAGTGTTTCAAATACACCCTAGTTTTTAGACAGCTCCCTTCTGTTTCAGCGCACAAATTGTCTGAATCATGTTAAATTTTAATTTCACTGGGTTTAAACAGTGTTCTGCTGTTTCTAATGACCGGGCTCATAGAATGTTCCTTTGCAGCATATTTGGCTTCCAATTTCGGCCTTTCTGAGGTGTGAGAAGTGAATTATAACCATTACATTTTTTGACAACCCACTTGCATTAGAGCAGTCAAAATTACTTATTTAGGTGTCAAAAGGACCAAATAAGGTCTCCCCACAAGGTTTTAGCAGTGTTTCAAATACACCCTAGTTTTTAGACAGCTCCCTTCTGTTTCAGCGCACAAATTGTCTGAATCATGTTAAATTTTAATTTCACTGGTTTTAAACAGTGTTCTGCTGTTTCTAATGACCGGGCTCATAGAATGTTCCTTTGCAGCATATTTGGCTTCCAATTTCTGCCTTTCTGAGGTGTGAGAAGTGAATTATAACCATTACATTATTTAACACTCCATTTGCATTAGAGCAGCCAAAATGACTTATTTAGGTGTCAAAAGGACCAAATAAGGTCTCCCCACAAGGTTTTAGCAGTGTTTCCAAACACCCTAGTTTTTAGACAGCTCCCTTCAGTTTCAGCGCACAAATTGTCTGAATCATGTTAAATTTGAATTTCACTGGGTTGAAACAGTGTTCTGCTGTTTCTAATGACCGGGCTCATAGAATGTTCCTTTGCAGCATATTTGGCTTCCAATTTCGGCCTTTCTGAGGTGTGAGAAGTGAATTGTAACCATTACATTTTTTGACAACCCACTTGCATTAGAGCAGCCAAAATGACTTATTTAGGTGTCAAAAGGACCAAATAAGGTCTCCCCACAAGGTTTTAGCAGTGTTTCCAAACACCCTTGTTTTTAGACAGCTCCTTTCTGTTTCATGTACAAATAGTCTGAATAGTGTTAAATTTGAATTTCACTGGGTTTAAACAGTGTTCTGCTGTTTCTAATGACCGGGCTCATAGAATGTTCCTTTGCAGCATATTTGGCTTCCAATTTCTGCCTTTCTGAGGTGTGAGAAGTGAATTATAACCATTACATTATTTGACAGCCCATTTGCATTAGAGCAGCCAAAATGATTTATTTAGGTGTCAGAAGGACTAAATAAGGTCTCCCCACCAGGTTTAAGCATTGTTTCCAAACACACTAGTTGTTGGACAGCTCCCTTCTGTGTCAGCGCACAAATTGTCTGAATCATGTTAAATTTTGATTTCACTGGGTTTAAACAGTGTTCTGCTGTTTCTAATGACCGGGCTCATAGAATGTTCCTTTGCAGCATATTTGGCTTCCAATTTCTGTCTTTCTGAGGTGTGAGAAGTGAATTATAACCATTACATTATTTAACCGCCCACTTGCATTAGAGCAGCCAAAATGACTTATTTAGGTGTCAGAAGGACCAAATAAGGTCTCCCCACAAGGTTTAAGCATTGTTTCCACAGACCCTAGTTATTGGACAGCTCCCTTCTTTTTCAGCGCACAAATTGTCCGAATCATGTTAAATTTGAATTTCACTGGGTTTAAACAGTGTTCTGCTGTTTCTAATGACCGGGCTCATAGAATGTTCCTTTGCAGCATATTTGGCTTCCAATTTCTGCCTTTCTGAGGTGTGAGAAGTGAATTATAACCATTACATTATTTAACCGACCACTGGCATTAGAGCAGCCAACAAGACTTATTTAGGTGTCAAAAGGACCAAATAAGGTCTCCCCACAAGGTTTTAGCAGTGTTTCCAAACATCCTAGTTTTTAGACAGCTCCCTTCTGTTTCAGCGCACAAATTGTCTGAATCATGTTAAATTTGAATTTCACTGGGTTTAAACAGCGTTCTGCTGTTCCTAATGACCAGGCTAATAGAATGTTCGTTTGCAGCATATTTTGCTTCCAATTTCCGCTTTTCTGAGGTATGAGAATTGAATTATAACCATTACATTATTTAACACTCCATTTGCATTAGAGCAGCCAAAATGACTTATTTAGGTGTCAAAAGGACCAAATAAGGTCTCCCCACAAGGTTTTAGCAGTGTTTCCAAACACCCTAGTTTTTAGACAGCTCCCTTCAGTTTCAGCGCACAAATTGTCTGAATCATGTTAAATTTGAATTTCACTGGGTTGAAACAGTGTTCTGCTGTTTCTAATGACCGGGCTCATAGAATGTTCCTTTGCAGCATATTTGGCTTCCAATTTCTGCCTTTCTGAGGTGTGAGAAGTGAATTGTAACCATTACATTTTTTGACAACCCACTTGCATTAGAGCAGCCAAAATGACTTATTTAGGTGTCAAAAGGTCCAAATAAGGTCTCCCCACAAGGTTTTAGCAGTGTTTCCAAACACCCTTGTTTTTAGACAGCTCCTTTCTGTTTCATGTACAAATAGTCTGAATCATGTTAAATTTTAATTTCACTGGGTTTAAACAGTGTTCTGCTGTTTCTAATGACCGGGCTCATAGAATGTTCCTTTGCAGCATATTTGGCTTCCAATTTCTGCCTTTCTGAGGTGTGAGAAGTGAATTATAACCATTACATTTTTTGACAACCCAATTGCATTAGAGAAGCCAAAATGACTTATTTAGGTGTCAGAAGGACTAAATAAGGTCTCCCCACAAGGTTTAAGCATTGTTTCCACAGACCCTAGTTATTGGACAGCTCCCTTCTGTTTCATCCCACAAATTGTTTGAATCATGTTAAATTTTAATTTCACTGGGATTAAACAGTGTTCTGCTGTTTCTAATGACCGGGCTCATAGAACATTCCTTTGCAGCATATTTGGCTTCCAATTTCTGCCTTTCTGAGGTGTGAGAAGTGAATTATAACCATTACATTATTTAACCGCCCACTTGCATTAGAGCAGCCAAAATGACTTATTTAGGTGTCAAAAGGACCAAATAAGGTCTCCCCACAAGGTTTTCGCAGTGTTTCCAAACACCCTAGTTTTTAGACAGCTCCCTTCTCTTTCAGCGCACAAATTGTCTGAATCATGTTAAATTTTAATTTCAAAGGGTTTAAACAGTGTTCTGCTGTTTCTAATGACCGGGCTCATAGAATGTTCCTTTGCAGCATATTTGGCTTCCAATTTCTGCCTTTCTGAGGTGTGAGAAGTGAATTATAACCATTACATTATTTAACCGCCCACTTGCATTAGAGCAGCCAAAATGACTTATTTAGGTGTCAGAAGGACCAAATAAGGTCCCCACAAGGTTTTAGCAGTGTTTCCAAACATCCTAGTTTTTAGACAGCTCCCTTCTGTTTCAGCGCACAAATTGTCTGAATCATGTTAAATTTGAATTTCACTGGGTTTAAACAGTGTTCTTCTGTTTCTAATGACCGGGCTCATAGAATGTTCCTTTGCAGCATATTTGGCTTCCAATTTCTGCCTTTCTGAGGTGTGAGAAGTGAATTATAACCATTACATTATTTAACCGCCCACTTGCATTAGAGCAGCCAAAATGACTTATTTAGGTGTCAGAAGGACCAAATAAGGTCTCCCCACAAGGTTTTAGCAGTGTTTCCAAACATCCTAGTTTTTAGACAGCTCCCTTCTGTTTCAGCGCACAAATTGTCTGAATCATGTTAAATTTGAATTTCACTGGGTTTAAACAGTGTTCTGCTGTTTCTAATGACCAGGCTCATAGAATGTTCGTTTGCAGCATATTTGGCTTCCAATTTCTGTCTTTCTGAGGTGTGAGAAGTGAATTATAACCATTACATTTTTTGACAACCCACTTGCATTAGAGCAGTCAAAATGACTTATTTAGGTGTCAAAAGGACCAAATAAGGTCTCCCCACAAGGTTTTAGCAGTGTTTCCAAACATCCTAGTTTTTAGACAGCTCCCTTCTGTTTCAGCGCACATATTGTCTGAATCATGTTAAATTTGAATTTCACTGGGTTTAAACAGTGTTCTGCTGTTTCTAATGACCGGGCTCATAGAATGTTCCTTTGCAGCATATTTGGCTTCCAATTTCTGCCTTTCTGAGGTGTGAGAAGTGAATTATAACCATTACATTTTTTGACAACCCACTTGCATTAGAGCAGCCAAAATGACTTATTTAGGTGTCAAAAGGACCAAATAAGGTCTCCCCACAAGGTTTTAGCAGTGTTTCCAAACATCCTAGTTTTTAGACAGCTCCCTTCTGTTTCAGCGCACAAATTGTCTGAATCATGTTAAATTTGAATTTCACTGGGTTTAAACAGTGTTCTGCTGTTTCTAATGACCGGGCTCATAGAATGTTCCTTTGCAGCATATTTGGCTTCCAATTTCGGCCTTTCTGAGGTGTGAGAAGTGAATTATAACCATTACATTATTTGACAGCCCATTTGCATTAGAGCAGCCAAAATGATTTATTTAGGTGTCAGAAGGACTAAATAAGGTCTCCCCACCAGGTTTAAGCATTGTTTCCAAACACACTAGTTGTTGGACAGCTCCCTTCTGTGTCAGCGCACAAATTGTCTGAATCATGTTAAATTTTGATTTCACTGGGTTTAAACAGTGTTCTGCTGTTTCTAATGACCGGGCTCATAGAATGTTCCTTTGCAGCATATTTGGCTTCCAATTTCTGTCTTTCTGAGGTGTGAGAAGTGAATTATAACCATTACATTATTTAACCGCCCACTTGCATTAGAGCAGCCAAAATGACTTATTTAGGTGTCAAAAGGACCAAATAAGGTCTCCCCACAAGGTTTAAGCATTGTTTCCACAGACCCTAGTTATTGGACAGCTCCCTTCTGTTTCAGCGCACAAATTGTCCGAATCATGTTAAATTTGAATTTCACTGGGTTTAAACAGTGTTCTGCTGTTTCTAATGACCGGGCTCATAGAATGTTCCTTTGCAGCATATTTGGCTTCCAATTTCTGCCTTTCTGAGGTGTGAGAAGTGAATTATAACCATTACATTATTTAACCGCCCACTTGCATTAGAGCAGCCAAAATGACTTATTTAGGTGTCAAAAGGACCAAATAAGGTCTCCCCACAAGGTTTTAGCAGTGTTTCCAAACATCCTAGTTTTTAGACAGCTCCCTTCTGTTTCAGCGCACATATTGTCTGAATCATGTTAAATTTGAATTTCACTGGGTTTAAACAGTGTTCTGCTGTTTCTAATGACCGGGCTCATAGAATGTTCGTTTGCAGCATATTTGGCTTCCAATTTCTGCCTTTCTGAGGTGTGAGAAGTGAATTATAACCATTACATTATATAACACTCCATTTGCATTAGAGCTTCCAAAATGACTTATTTAGGTGTCAAAAGGACCAAATAAGGTCTCCCCACAAGGTTTAAGCAGTGTTTCAAAAACACCCTAGTTTTTGGACAGCTCCCTTCTGTTTCAGCGCACAAATTGTCTGAATCATGTTAAATTTGAATTTCACTGGGTTTAAACAGTGTTCTGCTGTTTCTAATGACCGGGCTCATAGAATGTTCCTTTGCAGCATATTTGGCTTCCAATTTCTGCCTTTCTGAGGTGTGAGAAGTGAATTATAACCATTACATTATTTAACCGCCCACTTGCATTAGAGCAGCCAAAATTACTTATTTAGGTGTCAAAAGGACCAAATAAGGTCTCCCCACAAGGTTTTAGCAGTGTTTCAAAAACACCCTAGTTTTTAGACAGCTCCCTTCTTTTTCAGCGCACAAATAGTCTGAATCATGTTAAATTTGAATTTCACTGGGTTTAAACAGTGTTCTGCTGTTTCTAATGACCGGGCTCATAGAATGTTCCTTTGCAGCATATTTGGCTTCGTATTTCGGCCTTTCTGAGGTGTGAGAAGTGAATTATAACCATTACATTGTTTAACCGCCCACTTGCATTAGAGCAGCCAAAATGACTTATTTAGGTGTCAAAAGGACCAAATAAGGTCTCCCCACAAGGTTTTCGCAGTGTTTCCAAACACCCTAGTTTTTAGACAGCTCCCTTCTGTTTCAGCGCACAAATAGTCTGAATCATGTTAAATTTGAATTTCACTGGGTTTAAACAGTGTTCAACTATTTCTAATGACCAGGCTCATAGAATGTTCCTTTGCAGCATATTTGGCTTCCAATTTCTGCCTTTCTGAGGTGTGAGAAGTGAATTATAACCATTACATTTTTTGACAACCCAATTGCATTAGAGCAGCCAAAATGACTTCTTTAGGTGTCAGAAGGACTAAATAAGGTCTCCCCACAAGGTTTAAGCATTGTTTCCACAGACCCTAGTTATTGGACAGCTCCCTTCTGTTTCAGCGCACAAATTGTCTGAATCATGTTAAATTTGAATTTCACTGGGTTTAAACAGTGTTCTGCTGTTTCTAATGACCGGGCTCATAGAATGTTCCTTTGCAGCATATTTGGCTTCCAATTTCTGCCTTTCTGAGGTGTGAGAAGTGAATTATAACCATTACATTATTTAACCGCCCACTTGCATTAGAGCAGCCAAAATGACTTATTTAGGTGTCAAAAGGACCAAATAAGGTCTCCCCACAAGGTTTTAGCAGTGTTTCAAAAACACCCTAGTTTTTAGACAGCTCCCTTCTTTTTCAGCGCACAAATAGTCTGAATCATGTTAAATTTGAATTTCACTGGGTTTAAACAGTGTTCTGCTGTTTCTAATGACCGGGCTCATAGAATGTTCCTTTGCAGCATATTTGGCTTCCAATTTCTGCCTTTCTGAGGTGGGAGAAGTGAATTATAACCATTACATTTTTTGACAACCCAATTGCATTAGAGCAGCCAAAATGACTTCTTTAGGTGTCAGAAGGACCAAATAAGGTCTCCCCACAAGGTTTTAGCAGTGTTTCAAAAACACCCTAGTTTTTAGACAGCTCCCTTCTTTTTCAGCGCACAAATTGTCTGAATCATGTTAAATTTGAATTTCACTGGGTTTAAACAGTGTTCTGCTATTTCTAATGACCGGGCTCATAGAATGTTCCTTTGCAGCATATTTGGCTTCCAATTTCTGCCTTTCTGAGGTGTGAGAAGTGAATTATAACCATTACATTATTTAACCGCCCACTTGCATTAGAGCAGCCAAAATGACTTGTTTAGGTGTCAAAAGGACCAAATAAGGTCTCCCCACAAGGTTTTAGCAGTGTTTCCAAACATCCTAGTTTTTAGACAGCTCCCTTCTGTTTCAGCGCACAAATTGTCTGAATCATGTTAAATTTGAATTTCACTGAGTTTAAACAGTGTTCTGCTGTTTCTAATGACCGGGCTCATAGAATGTTCCTTTGCAGCATATTTGGCTTCCAATTTCGGCCTTTCTGAGGTGTGAGAAGTGAATTATAACCATTACATTATTTAACCGCCCACTTGCATTAGAGCAGCCAAAATTACTTATTTAGGTGTCAAAAGGACCAAATAAGGTCTCCCCACAAGGTTTAAGCATTGTTTCCAAACATCCTAGTTTTAAGACAGCTCCCTTCTGTTTCAGCGCACAAATTGTCTGAATCATGTTAAATTTGAATTTCACTGGGTTTAAACAGTGTTCTGCTGTTTCTAATGACCGGGCTCATAGAATGTTCGTTTGCAGCATATTTGGCTTCCAATTTCTGCCTTTCTGAGGTGTGAGAAGTGAATTATAACCATTACATTATATAACACTCCATTTGCATTAGAGCTTCCAAAATGACTTATTTAGGTGTCAAAAGGACCAAATAAGGTCTCCCCACAAGGTTTAAGCAGTGTTTCAAAAACACCCTAGTTTTTGGACAGCTCCCTTCTGTTTCAGCGCACAAATTGTCTGAATCATGTTAAATTTGAATTTCACTGGGTTTAAACAGTGTTCTGCTGTTTCTAATGACCGGGCTCATAGAATGTTCCTTTGCAGCATATTTGGCTTCCAATTTCTGCCTTTATGAGGTGTGAGAAGTGAATTATAACCATTACATTATTTAACCGCCCACTTGCATTAGAGCAGCCAAAATTACTTATTTAGGTGTCAAAAGGACCAAATAAGGTCTCCCCACAAGGTTTTAGCAGTGTTTCAAAAACACCCTAGTTTTTAGACAGCTCCCTTCTTTTTCAGCGCACAAATAGTCTGAATCATGTTAAATTTGAATTTCACTGGGTTTAAACAGTGTTCTGCTGTTTCTAATGACCGGGCTCATAGAATGTTCCTTTGCAGCATATTTGGCTTCGTATTTCGGCCTTTCTGAGGTGTGAGAAGTGAATTATAACCATTACATTGTTTAACCGCCCACTTGCATTAGAGCAGCCAAAATGACTTATTTAGGTGTCAAAAGGACCAAATAAGGTCTCCCCACAAGGTTTTCGCAGTGTTTCCAAACAC
Organism: Fundulus diaphanus; assembly: GCA_037039145.1. Lineage (NCBI taxonomy): Eukaryota > Metazoa > Chordata > Actinopteri > Cyprinodontiformes > Fundulidae > Fundulus > Fundulus diaphanus. The sequence continues at coordinate 3,435,571 of CM073130.1, read as the reverse complement.
CCTAGTTTTTAGACAGCTCCCTTCTGTTTCAGCGCACAAATAGTCTGAATCATGTTAAATTTGAATTTCACTGGGTTTAAACAGTGTTCAACTATTTCTAATGACCAGGCTCATAGAATGTTCCTTTGCAGCATATTTGGCTTCCAATTTCTGCCTTTCTGAGGTGTGAGAAGTGAATTATAACCATTACATTTTTTGACAACCCAATTGCATTAGAGCAGCCAAAATGACTTCTTTAGGTGTCAGAAGGACTAAATAAGGTCTCCCCACAAGGTTTAAGCATTGTTTCCACAGACCCTAGTTATTGGACAGCTCCCTTCTGTTTCAGCGCACAAATTGTCTGAATCATGTTAAATTTGAATTTCACTGGGTTTAAACAGTGTTCTGCTGTTTCTAATGACCGGGCTCATAGAATGTTCCTTTGCAGCATATTTGGCTTCCAATTTCTGCCTTTCTGAGGTGTGAGAAGTGAATTATAACCATTACATTATTTAACCGCCCACTTGCATTAGAGCAGCCAAAATGACTTATTTAGGTGTCAAAAGGACCAAATAAGGTCTCCCCACAAGGTTTTAGCAGTGTTTCAAAAACACCCTAGTTTTTAGACAGCTCCCTTCTTTTTCAGCGCACAAATAGTCTGAATCATGTTAAATTTGAATTTCACTGGGTTTAAACAGTGTTCTGCTGTTTCTAATGACCGGGCTCATAGAATGTTCCTTTGCAGCATATTTGGCTTCCAATTTCTGCCTTTCTGAGGTGGGAGAAGTGAATTATAACCATTACATTTTTTGACAACCCAATTGCATTAGAGCAGCCAAAATGACTTCTTTAGGTGTCAGAAGGACCAAATAAGGTCTCCCCACAAGGTTTTAGCAGTGTTTCAAAAACACCCTAGTTTTTAGACAGCTCCCTTCTTTTTCAGCGCACAAATTGTCTGAATCATGTTAAATTTGAATTTCACTGGGTTTAAACAGTGTTCTGCTATTTCTAATGACCGGGCTCATAGAATGTTCCTTTGCAGCATATTTGGCTTCCAATTTCTGCCTTTCTGAGGTGTGAGAAGTGAATTATAACCATTACATTATTTAACCGCCCACTTGCATTAGAGCAGCCAAAATGACTTGTTTAGGTGTCAAAAGGACCAAATAAGGTCTCCCCACAAGGTTTTAGCAGTGTTTCCAAACATCCTAGTTTTTAGACAGCTCCCTTCTGTTTCAGTGCACAAATTGTCTGAATCATGTTAAATTTGAATTTCACTGAGTTTAAACAGTGTTCTGCTGTTTCTAATGACCGGGCTCATAGAATGTTCCTTTGCAGCATATTTGGCTTCCAATTTCGGCCTTTCTGAGGTGTGAGAAGTGAATTATAACCATTACATTATTTAACCGCCCACTTGCATTAGAGCAGCCAAAATTACTTATTTAGGTGTCAAAAGGACCAAATAAGGTCTCCCCACAAGGTTTAAGCATTGTTTCCAAACATCCTAGTTTTAAGACAGCTCCCTTCTGTTTCAGCGCACAAATTGTCTGAATCATGTTAAATTTGAATTTCACTGGGTTTAAACAGTGTTCTGCTGTTTCTAATGACCGGGCTCATAGAATGTTCGTTTGCAGCATATTTGGCTTCCAATTTCTGCCTTTCTGAGGTGTGAGAAGTGAATTATAACCATTACATTATATAACACTCCATTTGCATTAGAGCTTCCAAAATGACTTATTTAGGTGTCAAAAGGACCAAATAAGGTCTCCCCACAAGGTTTAAGCAGTGTTTCAAAAACACCCTAGTTTTTGGACAGCTCCCTTCTGTTTCAGCGCACAAATTGTCTGAATCATGTTAAATTTGAATTTCACTGGGTTTAAACAGTGTTCTGCTGTTTCTAATGACCGGGCTCATAGAATGTTCCTTTGCAGCATATTTGGCTTCCAATTTCTGCCTTTCTGAGGTGTGAGAAGTGAATTATAACCATTACATTATTTAACCGCCCACTTGCATTAGAGCAGCCAAAATTACTTATTTAGGTGTCAAAAGGACCAAATAAGGTCTCCCCACAAGGTTTTAGCAGTGTTTCAAAAACACCCTAGTTTTTAGACAGCTCCCTTCTTTTTCAGCGCACAAATAGTCTGAATCATGTTAAATTTGAATTTCACTGGGTTTAAACAGTGTTCTGCTGTTTCTAATGACCGGGCTCATAGAATGTTCCTTTGCAGCATATTTGGCTTCGTATTTCGGCCTTTCTGAGGTGTGAGAAGTGAATTATAACCATTACATTGTTTAACCGCCCACTTGCATTAGAGCAGCCAAAATGACTTATTTAGGTGTCAAAAGGACCAAATAAGGTCTCCCCACAAGGTTTTCGCAGTGTTTCCAAACACCCTAGTTTTTAGACAGCTCCCTTCTGTTTCAGCGCACAAATAGTCTGAATCATGTTAAATTTGAATTTCACTGGGTTTAAACAGTGTTCAACTATTTCTAATGACCAGGCTCATAGAATGTTCCTTTGCAGCATATTTGGCTTCCAATTTCTGCCTTTCTGAGGTGTGAGAAGTGAATTATAACCATTACATTTTTTGACAACCCAATTGCATTAGAGCAGCCAAAATGACTTCTTTAGGTGTCAGAAGGACTAAATAAGGTCTCCCCACAAGGTTTAAGCATTGTTTCCACAGACCCTAGTTATTGGACAGCTCCCTTCTGTTTCAGCGCACAAATTGTCTGAATCATGTTAAATTTGAATTTCACTGGGTTTAAACAGTGTTCTGCTGTTTCTAATGACCGGGCTCATAGAATGTTCCTTTGCAGCATATTTGGCTTCCAATTTCTGCCTTTCTGAGGTGTGAGAAGTGAATTATAACCATTACATTATTTAACCGCCCACTTGCATTAGAGCAGCCAAAATGACTTATTTAGGTGTCAAAAGGACCAAATAAGGTCTCCCCACAAGGTTTTAGCAGTGTTTCAAAAACACCCTAGTTTTTAGACAGCTCCCTTCTTTTTCAGCGCACAAATAGTCTGAATCATGTTAAATTTGAATTTCACTGGGTTTAAACAGTGTTCTGCTGTTTCTAATGACCGGGCTCATAGAATGTTCCTTTGCAGCATATTTGGCTTCCAATTTCTGCCTTTCTGAGGTGGGAGAAGTGAATTATAACCATTACATTTTTTGACAACCCAATTGCATTAGAGCAGCCAAAATGACTTCTTTAGGTGTCAGAAGGACCAAATAAGGTCTCCCCACAAGGTTTTAGCAGTGTTTCAAAAACACCCTAGTTTTTAGACAGCTCCCTTCTTTTTCAGCGCACAAATTGTCTGAATCATGTTAAATTTGAATTTCACTGGGTTTAAACAGTGTTCTGCTATTTCTAATGACCGGGCTCATAGAATGTTCCTTTGCAGCATATTTGGCTTCCAATTTCTGCCTTTCTGAGGTGTGAGAAGTGAATTATAACCATTACATTATTTAACCGCCCACTTGCATTAGAGCAGCCAAAATGACTTGTTTAGGTGTCAAAAGGACCAAATAAGGTCTCCCCACAAGGTTTTAGCAGTGTTTCCAAACATCCTAGTTTTTAGACAGCTCCCTTCTGTTTCAGCGCACAAATTGTCTGAATCATGTTAAATTTGAATTTCACTGAGTTTAAACAGTGTTCTGCTGTTTCTAATGACCGGGCTCATAGAATGTTCCTTTGCAGCATATTTGGCTTCCAATTTCGGCCTTTCTGAGGTGTGAGAAGTGAATTATAACCATTACATTATTTAACCGCCCACTTGCATTAGAGCAGCCAAAATTACTTATTTAGGTGTCAAAAGGACCAAATAAGGTCTCCCCACAAGGTTTAAGCATTGTTTCCAAACATCGTAGTTTTAAGACAGCTCCCTTCTGTTTCAGCGCACAAATTGTCTGAATCATGTTAAATTTGAATTTCACTGGGTTTAAACAGTGTTCTGCTGTTTCTAATGACCGGGCTCATAGAATGTTCGTTTGCAGCATATTTGGCTTCCAATTTCTGCCTTTCTGAGGTGTGAGAAGTGAATTATAACCATTACATTATATAACACTCCATTTGCATTAGAGCTTCCAAAATGACTTATTTAGGTGTCAAAAGGACCAAATAAGGTCTCCCCACAAGGTTTAAGCAGTGTTTCAAAAACACCCTAGTTTTTGGACAGCTCCCTTCTGTTTCAGCGCACAAATTGTCTGAATCATGTTAAATTTGAATTTCACTGGGTTTAAACAGTGTTCTGCTGTTTCTAATGACCGGGCTCATAGAATGTTCCTTTGCAGCATATTTGGCTTCCAATTTCTGCCTTTCTGAGGTGTGAGAAGTGAATTATAACCATTACATTATTTAACCGCCCACTTGCATTAGAGCAGCCAAAATTACTTATTTAGGTGTCAAAAGGACCAAATAAGGTCTCCCCACAAGGTTTTAGCAGTGTTTCAAAAACACCCTAGTTTTTAGACAGCTCCCTTCTTTTTCAGCGCACAAATAGTCTGAATCATGTTAAATTTGAATTTCACTGGGTTTAAACAGTGTTCTGCTGTTTCTAATGACCGGGCTCATAGAATGTTCCTTTGCAGCATATTTGGCTTCGTATTTCGGCCTTTCTGAGGTGTGAGAAGTGAATTATAACCATTACATTGTTTAACCGCCCACTTGCATTAGAGCAGCCAAAATGACTTATTTAGGTGTCAAAAGGACCAAATAAGGTCTCCCCACAAGGTTTTCGCAGTGTTTCCAAACACCCTAGTTTTTAGACAGCTCCCTTCTGTTTCAGCGCACAAATAGTCTGAATCATGTTAAATTTGAATTTCACTGGGTTTAAACAGTGTTCAACTATTTCTAATGACCAGGCTCATAGAATGTTCCTTTGCAGCATATTTGGCTTCCAATTTCTGCCTTTCTGAGGTGTGAGAAGTGAATTATAACCATTACATTTTTTGACAACCCAATTGCATTAGAGCAGCCAAAATGACTTCTTTAGGTGTCAGAAGGACTAAATAAGGTCTCCCCACAAGGTTTAAGCATTGTTTCCACAGACCCTAGTTATTGGACAGCTCCCTTCTGTTTCAGCGCACAAATTGTCTGAATCATGTTAAATTTGAATTTCACTGGGTTTAAACAGTGTTCTGCTGTTTCTAATGACCGGGCTCATAGAATGTTCCTTTGCAGCATATTTGGCTTCCAATTTCTGCCTTTCTGAGGTGTGAGAAGTGAATTATAACCATTACATTATTTAACCGCCCACTTGCATTAGAGCAGCCAAAATGACTTATTTAGGTGTCAAAAGGACCAAATAAGGTCTCCCCACAAGGTTTTAGCAGTGTTTCAAAAACACCCTAGTTTTTAGACAGCTCCCTTCTTTTTCAGCGCACAAATAGTCTGAATCATGTTAAATTTGAATTTCACTGGGTTTAAACAGTGTTCTGCTGTTTCTAATGACCGGGCTCATAGAATGTTCCTTTGCAGCATATTTGGCTTCCAATTTCTGCCTTTCTGAGGTGGGAGAAGTGAATTATAACCATTACATTTTTTGACAACCCAATTGCATTAGAGCAGCCAAAATGACTTCTTTAGGTGTCAGAAGGACCAAATAAGGTCTCCCCACAAGGTTTTAGCAGTGTTTCAAAAACACCCTAGTTTTTAGACAGCTCCCTTCTTTTTCAGCGCACAAATTGTCTGAATCATGTTAAATTTGAATTTCACTGGGTTTAAACAGTGTTCTGCTATTTCTAATGACCGGGCTCATAGAATGTTCCTTTGCAGCATATTTGGCTTCCAATTTCTGCCTTTCTGAGGTGTGAGAAGTGAATTATAACCATTACATTATTTAACCGCCCACTTGCATTAGAGCAGCCAAAATGACTTGTTTAGGTGTCAAAAGGACCAAATAAGGTCTCCCCACAAGGTTTTAGCAGTGTTTCCAAACATCCTAGTTTTTAGACAGCTCCCTTCTGTTTCAGCGCACAAATTGTCTGAATCATGTTAAATTTGAATTTCACTGAGTTTAAACAGTGTTCTGCTGTTTCTAATGACCGGGCTCATAGAATGTTCCTTTGCAGCATATTTGGCTTCCAATTTCGGCCTTTCTGAGGTGTGAGAAGTGAATTATAACCATTACATTATTTAACCGCCCACTTGCATTAGAGCAGCCAAAATTACTTATTTAGGTGTCAAAAGGACCAAATAAGGTCTCCCCACAAGGTTTAAGCATTGTTTCCAAACATCGTAGTTTTAAGACAGCTCCCTTCTGTTTCAGCGCACAAATTGTCTGAATCATGTTAAATTTGAATTTCACTGGGTTTAAACAGTGTTCTGCTGTTTCTAATGACCGGGCTCATAGAATGTTCCTTTGCAGCATATTTGGCTTCCAATTTCTGCCTTTCTGAGGTGTGAGAAGTGAATTATAACCATTACATTATTTAACCGCCCACTTGCATTAGAGCAGCCAAAATGACTTATTTAGGTGTCAAAAGGACCAAATAAGGTCTCCCCACAAGGTTTTAGCAGTGTTTCAAAAACACCCTAGTTTTTAGACAGCTCCCTTCTTTTTCAGCGCACAAATAGTCTGAATCATGTTAAATTTGAATTTCACTGGGTTTAAACAGTGTTCTGCTGTTTCTAATGACCGGGCTCATAGAATGTTCCTTTGCAGCATATTTGGCTTCCAATTTCTGCCTTTCTGAGGTGTGAGAAGTGAATTATAACCATTACATTTTTTGACAACCCAATTGCATTAGAGCAGCCAAAATGACTTCTTTAGGTGTCAGAAGGACTAAATAAGGACTCCCCACAAGGTTTAAGCAATGTTTCCACAGACCCTAGTTTTTGGACAGCTCCCTTCTGTTTCAGCGCACAAATTGTCTGAATCATGTTAAATTTGAATTTCACTGGGTTTAAACAGTGTTCTGCTGTTTCTAATGACCGGGCTCATAGAATGTTCCTTTGCAGCATATTTGGCTTCCAATTTCTGCCTTTCTGAGGTGTGAGAAGTGAATTATAACCATTACATTATTTAACCGCCCACTTGCATTAGAGCAGCCAAAATTACTTATTTAGGTGTCAAAAGGACCAAATAAGGTCTCCCCACAAGGTTTAAGCATTGTTTCCAAACATCGTAGTTTTTAGACAGCTCCCTTCTGTTTCAGCGCACAAATTGTCTGAATCATGTTAAATTTGAATTTCACTGGGTTTAAACAGTGTTCTGCTGTTTCTAATGACCGGGCTCATAGAATGTTCCTTTGCAGCATATTTGGCTTCCAATTTCTGCCTTTCTGAGGTGTGAGAAGTGAATTATAACCATTACATTATTTAACCGCCCACTTGCATTAGAGCAGCCAAAATGACTTATTTAGGTGTCAAAAGGACCAAATAAGGTCTCCCCACAAGGTTTTAGCAGTGTTTCAAAAACACCCTAGTTTTTAGACAGCTCCCTTCTTTTTCAGCGCACAAATAGTCTGAATCATGTTAAATTTGAATTTCACTGGGTTTAAACAGTGTTCTGCTGTTTCTAATGACCGGGCTCATAGAATGTTCCTTTGCAGCATATTTGGCTTCCAATTTCTGCCTTTCTGAGGTGGGAGAAGTGAATTATAACCATTACATTTTTTGACAACCCAATTGCATTAGAGCAGATAAAATGACTTCTTTAGGTGTCAGAAGGACTAAATAAGGTCTCCCCACAAGGTTTAAGCAATGTTTCCAAACACCCTTGTTTTTAGACAGCTCCCTTCTTTTTCAGCGCACATATTGTCTGAATCATGTTAAATATGAATTTCACTGGGTTTAAACAGTGTTCTGCTGTTTCTAATGACCGGGCTCATAGAATGTTCCTTTGCAGCATATTTGGCTTCCAATTTCGGCCTTTCTGAGGTGTGAGAAGTGAATTATAACCATTACATTTTTTGACAACCCACTTGCATTAGAGCAGTCAAAATGACTTATTTAGGTGTCAAAAGGACCAAATAAGGTCTCCCCACAAGGTTTTAGCAGTGTTTCAAAAACACCCTAGTTTTTAGACAGCTCCCTTATGTTTCAGCGCACAAATTGTCTGAATCATGTTAAATTTGAATTTCACTGGGTTTAAACAGTGTTCTGCTATTTCTAATGACCGGGCTCATAGAATGTTCCTTTGCAGCATATTTGGCTTCCAATTTCTGCCTTTCTGAGGTGTGAGAAGTGAATTATAACCATTACATTATTTGACAGCCCATTTGCATTAGAGCAGCCAAAATGATTTATTTAGGTGTCAGAAGGACTAAATAAGGTCTCCCCACCAGGTTTAAGCATTGTTTCCAAACACACTAGTTGTTGGACAGCTCCCTTCTGTGTCAGCGCACAAATTGTCTGAATCATGTTAAATTTTGATTTCACTGGGTTTAAACAGTGTTCTGCTGTTTCTAATGACCGGGCTCATAGAATGTTCCTTTGCAGCATATTTGGCTTCCAATTTCTGTCTTTCTGAGGTGTGAGAAGTGAATTATAACCATTACATTATTTAACCGCCCACTTGCATTAGAGCAGCCAAAATGACTTATTTAGGTGTCAAAAGGACCAAATAAGGTCTCCCCACAAGGTTTTAGCAGTGTTTCCAAACATCCTAGTTTTTAGACAGCTCCCTTCTGTTTCAGCGCACATATTGTCTGAATCATGTTAAATTTGAATTTCACTGGGTTTAAACAGTGTTCTGCTGGTTCTAATGACCAGGCTCATAGAATGTTCGTTTGCAGCATATTTGGCTTCCAATTTCTGCCTTTCTGAGGTGTGAGAAGTGAATTGTAACCATTACATTTTTTGACAACCCACTTGCATTAGAGAAGCCAAAATGACTTATTTAGGTGTCAAAAGGACCAAATAAGGTCTCCCCACAAGGTTTAAGCATTGTTTCCACAGGCCCTAGTTATTGGACAGCTCCCTTCTGTTTCAGCGCACAAATTGTCTGAATCATGTTAAATTTGAATTTCACTGGGTTTAAACAGTGTTCTTTTGTTTCTAATGACCGGGCTCATAGAATGTTCCTTTGCAGCATATTTGGCTTCCAATTTCTGCCTTTCTGAGGTGTGAGAAGTGAATTATAACCATTACATTATTTAACCGCCCACTTGCATTAGAGCAGCCAAAATGACTTATTTAGGTGTCAGAAGGACCAAATAAGGTCCCCACAAGGTTTTAGCAGTGTTTCCAAACATCCTAGTTTTTAGACAGCTCCCTTCTGTTTCAGCGCACAAATAGTCTGAATCTTGTTACATTTGAATTTCACTGGGTTTAAACAGTGTTCTGCTGTTTCTAATGACCAGGCTCATAGAATGTTCCTTTGCAGCATATTTGGCTTCCAATTTCTGCCTTTCTGAGGTGTGAGAAGTGAATTGTAACCATTACATTTTTTGACAACCTATTTGCATTAGAGCAGCCAAAATGACTTATTTAGGTGTCAAAAGGACCAAATAAGGTCTCCCCACAAGGTTTTAGCAGTGTTTCCAAACATCCTAGTTTTTAGACAGCTCCCTTCTGTTTCAGCGCACATATTGTCTGAATCATGTTAAATTTGAATTTCACTGGGTTTAAACAGTGTTCTGCTGGTTCTAATGACCAGGCTCATAGAATGTTCGTTTTGCAGCATATTTGGCTTCCAATTTCTGCCTTTCTGAGGTGTGAGAAGTGAATTGTAACCATTACATTTTTTGACAACCCACTTGCATTAGAGAAGCCAAAATGACTTATTTAGGTGTCAAAAGGACCAAATAAGGTCTCCCCACAAGGTTTAAGCATTGTTTCCACAGGCCCTAGTTATTGGACAGCTCCCTTCTGTTTCAGCGCACAAATTGTCTGAATCATGTTAAATTTGAATTTCACTGGGTTTAAACAGTGTTCTGCTGTTTCTAATGACCGGGCTCATAGAATGTTCCTTTGCAGCATATTTGGCTTCCAATTTCTGCTTTTCTGAGGTGTGAGAAGTGAATTATAACCATTACATTATTTAACCGCCCACTTGCATTAGAGCAGCCAAAATGACTTATTTAGGTGTCAAAAGGACCAAATAAGGTCTCCCCACAAGGTTTTAGCAGTGTTTCCAAACATCCTAATTTTTTAGACAGCTCCCTTCTGTTTCAGCGCACAAATAGTCTGAATCATGTTAAATTTGAATTTCACTGGGTTTAAACAGTGTTCAACTATTTCTAATGACCAGGCTCATAGAATGTTCCTTTGCAGCATATTTGGCTTCCAATTTCTGCCTTTCTGAGGTGTGAGAAGTGAATTATAACCATTACATTTTTTGACAACCCAATTGCATTAGAGCAGCCAAAATGACTTATTTAGGTGTCAAAAGGACCAAATAAGGTCTCCCCACAAGGTTTTAGCAGTGTTTCAAAAACACCCTAGTTTTTAGACAGCTCCCTTCTATTTCAGCGCACAAATAGTCTGAATCATGTTAAATTTGAATTTCACTGGGTTTAAACAGTGTTCTGCTGTTTCTAATGACCGGGCTCATAGAATGTTCCTTTGCAGCATATTTGGCTTCCAATTTCTGCCTTTCTGAGGTGGGAGAAGTGAATTATAACCATTACATTTTTTGACAACCCAATTGCATTAGAGCAGATAAAATGACTTCTTTAGGTGTCAGAAGGACTAAATAAGGTCTCCCCACAAGGTTTAAGCATTGTTTCCACAGACCCTAGTTATTGGACTGCTCTCTTCTGTTTCCGCGCACAAATTGTCTGAATCATGTTAAATTTGAATTTCACTGGGTTTAAACAGTGTTCTGCTGTTTCTAATGACCGGGCTCATAGAATGTTCCTTTGCAGCATATTTGGCTTCCAATTTCTGCCTTTCTGAGGTGTGAGAAGTGAATTATAACCATTACATTATTTAACCGCCCACTTGCATTAGAGCAGCCAAAATGACTTATTTAGGTGTCAAAAGGACCAAATAAGGTCTCCCCACAAGGTTTTAGCAGTGTTTCAAAAACACCCTAGTTTTTAGACAGCTCCCTTATGTTTCAGCGCACAAATTGTCTGAATCATGTTAAATTTGAATTTCACTGGGTTTAAACAGTGTTCTGCTATTTCTAATGACCGGGCTCATAGAATGTTCCTTTGCAGCATATTTGGCTTCCAATTTCTGCCTTTCTGAGGTGTGAGAAGTGAATTATAACCATTACATTATTTGACAGCCCATTTGCATTAGAGCAGCCAAAATGATTTATTTAGGTGTCAGAAGGACTAAATAAGGTCTCCCCACCAGGTTTAAGCATTGTTTCCAAACACACTAGTTGTTGGACAGCTCCCTTCTGTGTCAGCGCACAAATTGTCTGAATCATGTTAAATTTTGATTTCACTGGGTTTAAACAGTGTTCTGCTGTTTCTAATGACCGGGCTCATAGAATGTTCCTTTGCAGCATATTTGGCTTCCAATTTCTGTCTTTCTGAGGTGTGAGAAGTGAATTATAACCATTACATTATTTAACCGCCCACTTGCATTAGAGCAGCCAAAATGACTTATTTAGGTGTCAAAAGGACCAAATAAGGTCTCCCCACAAGGTTTTAGCAGTGTTTCCAAACATCCTAGTTTTTAGACAGCTCCCTTCTGTTTCAGCGCACATATTGTCTGAATCATGTTAAATTTGAATTTCACTGGGTTTAAACAGTGTTCTGCTGGTTCTAATGACCAGGCTCATAGAATGTTCGTTTGCAGCATATTTGGCTTCCAATTTCTGCCTTTCTGAGGTGTGAGAAGTGAATTGTAACCATTACATTTTTTGACAACCCACTTGCATTAGAGAAGCCAAAATGACTTATTTAGGTGTCAAAAGGACCAAATAAGGTCTCCCCACAAGGTTTAAGCATTGTTTCCACAGGCCCTAGTTATTGGACAGCTCCCTTCTGTTTCAGCGCACAAATTGTCTGAATCATGTTAAATTTGAATTTCACTGGGTTTAAACAGTGTTCTTTTGTTTCTAATGACCGGGCTCATAGAATGTTCCTTTGCAGCATATTTGGCTTCCAATTTCTGCCTTTCTGAGGTGTGAGAAGTGAATTATAACCATTACATTATTTAATCGCCCACTTGCATTAGAGCAGCCAAAATGACTTATTTAGGTGTCAGAAGGACCAAATAAGGTCCCCACAAGGTTTTAGCAGTGTTTCCAAACATCCTAGTTTTTAGACAGCTCCCTTCTGTTTCAGCGCACATATTGTCTGAATCATGTTAAATTTGAATTTCACTGGGTTTAAACAGTGTTCTGCTGTTTCTAATGACCGGGCTCATAGAATGTTCGTTTGCAGCATATTTGGCTTCCAATTTCTGCCTTTCTGAGGTGTGAGAAGTGAATTATAACCATTACATTATTTGACAGCCCATTTGCATTAGAGCAGCCAAAATGATTTATTTAGGTGTCAGAAGGACTAAATAAGGTCTCCCCACCAGGTTTAAGCATTGTTTCCAAACACCCTAGTTTTTAGACAGCTCCCTTCTGTTTCAGCGCACAAATAGTCTGAATCTTGTTACATTTGAATTTCACTGGGTTTAAACAGTGTTCTGCTGTTTCTAATGACCAGGCTCATAGAATGTTCCTTTGCAGCATATTTGGCTTCCAATTTCTGCCTTTCTGAGGTGTGAGAAGTGAATTGTAACCATTACATTTTTTGACAACCTATTTGCATTAGAGCAGCCAAAATGACTTATTTAGGTGTCAAAAGGACCAAATAAGGTCTCCCCACAAGGTTTTAGCAGTGTTTCCAAACATCCTAGTTTTTAGACAGCTCCCTTCTGTTTCAGCGCACATATTGTCTGAATCATGTTAAATTTGAATTTCACTGGGTTTAAACAGTGTTCTGCTGGTTCTAATGACCAGGCTCATAGAATGTTCGTTTTGCAGCATATTTGGCTTCCAATTTCTGCCTTTCTGAGGTGTGAGAAGTGAATTGTAACCATTACATTTTTTGACAACCCACTTGCATTAGAGAAGCCAAAATGACTTATTTAGGTGTCAAAAGGACCAAATAAGGTCTCCCCACAAGGTTTAAGCATTGTTTCCACAGGCCCTAGTTATTGGACAGCTCCCTTCTGTTTCAGCGCACAAATTGTCTGAATCATGTTAAATTTGAATTTCACTGGGTTTAAACAGTGTTCTGCTGTTTCTAATGACCGGGCTCATAGAATGTTCCTTTGCAGCATATTTGGCTTCCAATTTCTGCTTTTCTGAGGTGTGAGAAGTGAATTATAACCATTACATTATTTAACCGCCCACTTGCATTAGAGCAGCCAAAATGACTTATTTAGGTGTCAAAAGGACCAAATAAGGTCTCCCCACAAGGTTTTAGCAGTGTTTCCAAACATCCTAATTTTTTAGACAGCTCCCTTCTGTTTCAGCGCACAAATAGTCTGAATCATGTTAAATTTGAATTTCACTGGGTTTAAACAGTGTTCAACTATTTCTAATGACCAGGCTCATAGAATGTTCCTTTGCAGCATATTTGGCTTCCAATTTCTGCCTTTCTGAGGTGTGAGAAGTGAATTATAACCATTACATTTTTTGACAACCCAATTGCATTAGAGCAGCCAAAATGACTTCTTTAGGTGTCAGAAGGACTAAATAAGGTCTCCCCACAAGGTTTAAGCATTGTTTCCACAGACCCTAGTTATTAGACAGCTCCCTTCTGTTTCAGCGCACAAATTGTCTGAATCATGTTAAATTTGAATTTCACTGGGTTTAAACAGTGTTCTGCTGTTTCTAATGACCGGGCTCATAGAATGTTCCTTTGCAGCATATTTGGCTTCCAATTTCTGCCTTTCTGAGGTGTGAGAAGTGAATTATAACCATTACATTATTTAACCGCCCACTTGCATTAGAGCAGCCAAAATGACTTATTTAGGTGTCAAAAGGACCAAATAAGGTCTCCCCACAAGGTTTTAGCAGTGTTTCAAAAACACCCTAGTTTTTAGACAGCTCCCTTATGTTTCAGCGCACAAATTGTCTGAATCATGTTAAATTTGAATTTCACTGGGTTTAAACAGTGTTCTGCTATTTCTAATGACCGGGCTCATAGAATGTTCCTTTGCAGCATATTTGGCTTCCAATTTCTGCCTTTCTGAGGTGTGAGAAGTGAATTATAACCATTACATTATTTGACAGCCCATTTGCATTAGAGCAGCCAAAATGATTTATTTAGGTGTCAGAAGGACTAAATAAGGTCTCCCCACCAGGTTTAAGCATTGTTTCCAAACACACTAGTTGTTGGACAGCTCCCTTCTGTGTCAGCGCACAAATTGTCTGAATCATGTTAAATTTTGATTTCACTGGGTTTAAACAGTGTTCTGCTGTTTCTAATGACCGGGCTCATAGAATGTTCCTTTGCAGCATATTTGGCTTCCAATTTCTGTCTTTCTGAGGTGTGAGAAGTGAATTATAACCATTACATTATTTAACCGCTCACTTGCATTAGAGCAGCCAAAATGACTTATTTAGGTGTCAAAAGGACCAAATAAGGTCTCCCCACAAGGTTTTAGCAGTGTTTCCAAACATCCTAGTTTTTAGACAGCTCCCTTCTGTTTCAGCGCACATATTGTCTGAATCATGTTAAATTTGAATTTCACTGGGTTTAAACAGTGTTCTGCTGGTTCTAATGACCAGGCTCATAGAATGTTCGTTTGCAGCATATTTGGCTTCCAATTTCTGCCTTTCTGAGGTGTGAGAAGTGAATTGTAACCATTACATTTTTTGACAACCCACTTGCATTAGAGAAGCCAAAATGACTTATTTAGGTGTCAAAAGGACCAAATAAGGTCTCCCCACAAGGTTTAAGCATTGTTTCCACAGGCCCTAGTTATTGGACAGCTCCCTTCTGTTTCAGCGCACAAATTGTCTGAATCATGTTAAATTTGAATTTCACTGGGTTTAAACAGTGTTCTTTTGTTTCTAATGACCGGGCTCATAGAATGTTCCTTTGCAGCATATTTGGCTTCCAATTTCTGCCTTTCTGAGGTGTGAGAAGTGAATTATAACCATTACATTATTTAACCGCCCACTTGCATTAGAGCAGCCAAAATGACTTATTTAGGTGTCAGAAGGACCAAATAAGGTCCCCACAAGGTTTTAGCAGTGTTTCCAAACATCCTAGTTTTTAGACAGCTCCCTTCTGTTTCAGCGCACATATTGTCTGAATCATGTTAAATTTGAATTTCACTGGGTTTAAACAGTGTTCTGCTGTTTCTAATGACCGGGCTCATAGAATGTTCGTTTGCAGCATATTTGGCTTCCAATTTCTGCCTTTCTGAGGTGTGAGAAGTGAATTATAACCATTACATTATTTGACAGCCCATTTGCATTAGAGCAGCCAAAATGATTTATTTAGGTGTCAGAAGGACTAAATAAGGTCTCCCCACCAGGTTTAAGCATTGTTTCCAAACACCCTAGTTTTTAGACAGCTCCCTTCTGTTTCAGCGCACAAATAGTCTGAATCTTGTTACATTTGAATTTCACTGGGTTTAAACAGTGTTCTGCTGTTTCTAATGACCAGGCTCATAGAATGTTCCTTTGCAGCATATTTGGCTTCCAATTTCTGCCTTTCTGAGGTGTGAGAAGTGAATTGTAACCATTACATTTTTTGACAACCTATTTGCATTAGAGCAGCCAAAATGACTTATTTAGGTGTCAAAAGGACCAAATAAGGTCTCCCCACAAGGTTTTAGCAGTGTTTCCAAACATCCTAGTTTTTAGACAGCTCCCTTCTGTTTCAGCTCACATATTGTCTGAATCATGTTAAATTTGAATTTCACTGGGTTTAAACAGTGTTCTGCTGGTTCTAATGACCAGGCTCATAGAATGTTCGTTTTGCAGCATATTTGGCTTCCAATTTCTGCCTTTCTGAGGTGTGAGAAGTGAATTGTAACCATTACATTTTTTGACAACCCACTTGCATTAGAGAAGCCAAAATGACTTATTTAGGTGTCAAAAGGACCAAATAAGGTCTCCCCACAAGGTTTAAGCATTGTTTCCACAGGCCCTAGTTATTGGACAGCTCCCTTCTGTTTCAGCGCACAAATTGTCTGAATCATGTTAAATTTGAATTTCACTGGGTTTAAACAGTGTTCTGCTGTTTCTAATGACCGGGCTCATAGAATGTTCCTTTGCAGCATATTTGGCTTCCAATTTCTGCTTTTCTGAGGTGTGAGAAGTGAATTATAACCATTACATTATTTAACCGCCCACTTGCATTAGAGCAGCCAAAATGACTTATTTAGGTGTCAAAAGGACCAAATAAGGTCTCCCCACAAGGTTTTAGCAGTGTTTCCAAACATCCTAATTTTTTAGACAGCTCCCTTCTGTTTCAGCGCACAAATAGTCTGAATCATGTTAAATTTGAATTTCACTGGGTTTAAACAGTGTTCAACTATTTCTAATGACCAGGCTCATAGAATGTTCCTTTGCAGCATATTTGGCTTCCAATTTCTGCCTTTCTGAGGTGTGAGAAGTGAATTATAACCATTACATTTTTTGACAACCCAATTGCATTAGAGCAGCCAAAATGACTTCTTTAGGTGTCAGAAGGACTAAATAAGGTCTCCCCACAAGGTTTAAGCATTGTTTCCACAGACCCTAGTTATTAGACAGCTCCCTTCTGTTTCAGCGCACAAATTGTCTGAATCATGTTAAATTTGAATTTCACTGGGTTTAAACAGTGTTCTGCTGTTTCTAATGACCGGGCTCATAGAATGTTCCTTTGCAGCATATTTGGCTTCCAATTTCTGCCTTTCTGAGGTGTGAGAAGTGAATTATAACCATTACATTATTTAACCGCCCACTTGCATTAGAGCAGCCAAAATGACTTATTTAGGTGTCAAAAGGACCAAATAAGGTCTCCCCACAAGGTTTTAGCAGTGTTTCAAAAACACCCTAGTTTTTAGACAGCTCCTTTCTTTTTCAGCGCACAAATAGTCTGAATCATGTTAAATTTGAATTTCACTGGGTTTAAACAGTGTTCTGCTGTTTCTAATGACCGGGCTCATAGAATGTTCCTTTGCAGCATATTTGGCTTCCAATTTCTGCCTTTCTGAGGTGGGAGAAGTGAATTATAACCATTACATTTTTTGACAACCCAATTGCATTAGAGCAGCCAAAATGACTTATTTAGGTGTCAGAAGGACCAAATAAGGTCTCCCCACAAGGTTTTAGCAGTGTTTCAAAAACACCCTAGTTTTTAGACAGCTCCCTTCTTTTTCAGCGCACAAATTGTCTGAATCATGTTAAATTTGAATTTCACTGGGTTTAAACAGTGTTCTGCTATTTCTAATGACCGGGCTCATAGAATGTTCCTTTGCAGCATATTTGGCTTCCAATTTCTGCCTTTCTGAGGTGTGAGAAGTGAATTATAACCATTACATTTTTTGACAACCCAATTGCATTAGAGTAGCCAAAATGACTTTAGGTGTCAGAAGGACTAAATAAGGTCTCCCCACAAGGTTTAAGCATTGTTTCCACAGACCCTAGTTATTGGACAGCTCCCTTCTGTTTCAGCGCACAAATTGTCTGAATCATGTTAAATTTGAATTCACTGGGTTTAAACAGTGTTCTGCTGTTTCTAATGACCGGGCTCATAGAATGTTCCTTTGCAGCATATTTGGCTTCCAATTTCTGCCTTTCTGAGGTGTGAGAAGTGAATTATAACCATTACATTATTTAACCGCCCACTTGCATTAGAGCAGCCAAAATGACTTGTTTAGGTGTCAAAAGGACCAAATAAGGTCTCCCCACAAGGTTTTAGCAGTGTTTCCAAACATCCTAGTTTTTAGACAGCTCCCTTCTGTTTCAGCGCACAAATTGTCTGAATCATGTTAAATTTGAATTTCACTGAGTTTAAACAGTGTTCTGCTGTTTCTAATGACCGGGCTCATAGAATGTTCCTTTGCAGCATATTTGGCTTCCAATTTCGGCCTTTCTGAGGTGTGAGAAGTGAATTATAACCATTACATTTTTTGACAACCCACTTGCATTAGAGCAGCCAAAATGACTTATTTAGGTATCAAAAGGACCAAATAAGGTCTCCTCACAAGGTTTTAGCAGTGTTTCAAAAACACCCTAGTTTTTAGACAGCTCCCTTCTGTTTCAGCGCACAAATAGTGTGAATCATGTTAAATTTGAATTTCACTGGGTTTAAACAGTGTTCTGCTATTTCTAATGACCGGGCTCATAGAATGTTCCTTTGCAGCATATTTGGCTTCCAATTTCTGCCTTTCTGAGGTGTGAGAAGTGAATTATAACCATTACATTTTTTGACAACCCAATTGTATTAGAGCAGCCAAAATGACTTCTTTAGGTGTCAGAAGGACTAAATAAGGTCTCCCCACAAGGTTTAAGCAATGTTTCCACAGACCCTAGTTTTTGGACAGCTCCCTTCTGTTTCAGCGCACAAATTGTCTGAATCATGTTAAATTTGAATTTCACTGGGTTTAAACAGTGTTCTGCTGTTTCTAATGACCGGGCTCATAGAATGTTCCTTTGCAGCATATTTGGCTTCCAATTTCTGCCTTTCTGAGGTGTGAGAAGTGAATTATAACCATTACATTATTTAACCGCCCACTTGCATTAGAGCAGCCAAAATTACTTATTTAGGTGTCAAAAGGACCAAATAAGGTCTCCCCACAAGGTTTAAGCATTGTTTCCAAACATCGTAGTTTTTAGACAGCTCCCTTCTGTTTCAGCGCACAAATTGTCTGAATCATGTTAAATTTGAATTTCACTGGGTTTAAACAGTGTTCTGCTGTTTCTAATGACCGGGCTCATAGAATGTTCCTTTGCAGCATATTTGGCTTCCAATTTCTGCCTTTCTGAGGTGTGAGAAGTGAATTATAACCATTACATTATTTAACCGCCCACTTGCATTAGAGCAGCCAAAATGACTTATTTAGGTGTCAAAAGGACCAAATAAGGTCTCCCCACAAGGTTTTAGCAGTGTTTCAAAAACACCCTAGTTTTTAGACAGCTCCCTTCTATTTCAGCGCACAAATAGTCTGAATCATGTTAAATTTGAATTTCACTGGGTTTAAACAGTGTTCTGCTGTTTCTAATGACCGGGCTCATAGAATGTTCCTTTGCAGCATATTTGGCTTCCAATTTCTGCCTTTCTGAGGTGGGAGAAGTGAATTATAACCATTACATTTTTTGACAACCCAATTGCATTAGAGCAGATAAAATGACTTCTTTAGGTGTCAGAAGGACTAAATAAGGTCTCCCCACAAGGTTTAAGCATTGTTTCCACAGACCCTAGTTATTGGACTGCTCTCTTCTGTTTCCGCGCACAAATTGTCTTAATCATGTTAAATTTGAATGTCACTGGGTTTAAACAGTGTTCTGCTGTTTCTAATGACCGGGCTCATAGAATGTTCCTTTGCAACATATTTGGCTTCCAATTTCTGCCTTTCTGAGGTGTGAGAAGTTAATTATAACCATTACATTATTTAACCGCCCACTTGCATTAGAGCAGCCAAAATGACTTATTTAGGTGTCAAAAGGACCAAATAAGGTCTCCCCACAAGGTTTTAGCAGTGTTTCCAAACATCCTAGTTTTTAGACAGCTCCCTTCTGTTTCAGCGCACAAATAGTCTGAATCATGTTAAATTTGAATTTCACTGGGTTTAAACAGTGTTCTGCTGTTTCTAATGACCGGGCTCATAGAATGTTCCTTTGCAGCATATTTGGCTTCCTATTTCTGCCTTTCTGAGGTGTGAGAAGTGAATTATAACCATTACATTTTTTGACAACCCAATTGCATTAGAGTAGCCAAAATGACTTCTTTAGGTGTCAGAAGGACTAAATAAGGTCTCCCCACAAGGTTTAAGCATTGTTTCCACAGACCCTAGTTATTGGACAGCTCCCTTCTGTTTCAGCGCACAAATTGTCTGAATCATGTTAAATTTGAATTTCACTGGGTTTAAACAGTGTTCTGCTGTTTCTAATGACCGGGCTCATAGAATGTTCCTTTGCAGCATATTTGGCTTCCAATTTCTGCCTTTCTGAGGTGTGAGAAGTGAATTATAACCATTACATTTTTTGACAACCCAATTGCATTAGAGTAGCCAAAATGACTTCTTTATGTGTCAGAAGGACTAAATAAGGTCTCCCCACAAGGTTTAAGCATTGTTTCCACAGACCCTAGTTATTGGACAGCTCCCTTCTGTTTCAGCGCACAAATTGTCTGAATCATGTTAAATTTGAATTCACTGGGTTTAAACAGTGTTCTGCTGTTTCTAATGACCGGGCTCATAGAATGTTCCTTTGCAGCATATTTGGCTTCCAATTTCTGCCTTTCTGAGGTGTGAGAAGTGAATTATAACCATTACATTATTTAACCGCCCACTTGCATTAGAGCAGCCAAAATGACTTATTTAGGTGTCAAAAGGACCAAATAAGGTCTCCCCACAAGGTTTTAGCAGTGTTTCCAAACATCCTAGTTTTTAGACAGCTCCCTTCTGTTTCAGCGCACAAATTGTCTGAATCATGTTAAATTTGAATTTCACTGAGTTTAAACAGTGTTCTGCTGTTTCTAATGACCGGGCTCATAGAATGTTCCTTTGCAGCATATTTGGCTTCCAATTTCTGCCTTTATGAGGTGTGAGAAGTGAATTATAACCATTACATTATTTAACCGCCCACTTGCATTAGAGCAGCCAAAATGACTTATTTAGGTGTCAAAAGGACCAAATAAGGTCTCCCCACAAGGTTTTAGTAGTGTTTCCAAACAACCTTGTTTTTAGACAGCTCCCTTCTGTTTCAGCGCACAAATTGTCTGAATCATGTTAAATTTTAATTTCACTGGGTTTAAACAGTGTTCTGCTGTTTCTAATGACCGGGCTCATAGAATGTTCCTTTGCAGCATATTTGGCTTCCAATTTCGGAATTTTCTGAGGTGTGAGAAGTGAAACAATGCTTAAACCTTGTGGGGAGACCTTATTTGGTCCTTTTGAAACCTAAATAAGTCGTTTTGGCTGCTCTAATGAAAATGGAGTGTTAAATAATGTAATGGTTATAATTCAATTCTCATACCTCAGAAAAGCAGAAATTGGAAGCCAAATATGCTGCAAAGGAACATTCTATGAGCCCGGTCATTAGAAACAGCAGAACACTGTTTAATCTCAGTGTGTTACGGCCCCCCCACCACCGAAGGAGGGAGGGTAACACGACAACCACAAATATGAGACGGGAGCCAGGTGAATGTTTTAAAATAAATAACGGGATTTATTGTTTATGCAAAAACAATCCCACAAAAGAAGTTTTACAAACTGAGGGGGGAAGGGGTGGGAGTAAAGAGACCACTAGACTGTGCCAAACAAATCAAAACAACCCTTACCTTCTACCATCTAAGCTAAGCAAAAATAAAAGTAAAAATAAACCTTACTATCCTAAACTAACAAAACAGCTCACAAAACTTTACATAGGTGGCACCAGCCTACTTACCTAGTGTCTCTAACAGAGATTCACCTACGTGCTGGAAATGTATGGGGTCCCCAAACTTACCTAGTCTCTAAACTCCCACCACCACATCTTACACAACAGAGAGCAAAGCAACATCAAAAGTTTGTTTGTTTGTTTGTTTGTTTGTTTGTTTGTTTGTTTGTTTGTTTGCTTGCTTGCTTGCCCTCATCCGCCCCTCCAGCTGGCCTCAGCTGAACACCTTATATGGCGGTTGTCTTGAGTCTTGATTGGCTCCTTGATTCATGAACCAATTTGGGCAAGTGGCTCCAGCCTGTACACCCAACCTGAGGAGAAAACAAAACAAGAGGGGGAGGGGGGAGAAACACCACAAACATGTCCTGAAGACATGTAACACCCCCACCCTTTTAAATCCAAACCAAAACCTTTGGGAAATCCAACATCAAAACGCACGCGACAAGGCATCCGCCAAAACGTTGTCAGACCCTTTTTTATGACAGATCTTTAGGTTGTACTCTTGGGTCATTAAGGCCCATCGCATAAGACGTTGATTTTGATTGTACATCCTGGAAAGAAAGACCAATGGGTTATGGTCAGTGTAAATAGTTATGGGTTCCTCACTCGAGCCAAGATAAACTTCAAAATGCTGCAATGCTAAGAGTAAGGCAAGGGTTTCCTTCTCAATGGTAGAGTATTTACTTTGATGACAGTTGAATTTTCTCGAGAAGTAACTCACCGGATGCTCCAGACCATCCTTATCATCCTGTAGAAGAACAGCTCCTACCCCAACTGCACTTGCGTCTATGTCCAGCTTAAATGGCAGACTGAGGTTTGGGGCGGAAAGAACAGGTGAACAGGAAAGCAATCCTTTAAGGTTCTCAAATGCATGCTGGCATTCTTTGGACCAAGAAAAAGGCTTTGAAGGACTAGTCAAAGCAGTCAGCGGAGCTGCTACTGTTGAGAAGTTTTTACAAAAGCGACGGTAGAATCCTGCCATCCCGAGGAATCTACGAAGCTCCCTTCTGTTTGACGGCACCGGAAAGTCAGAAATTACCTTGACTTTTGCATCCACAGGACACATTTTTCCTCCACCAACCTTTTGACCAAGATAGATAATGGAACCTCTGCCAAACTCACACTTTGAAAGATTGAGAGTCAGTGAGGCAGCCGAGAGGCGTTTGAAAACCTCAAGCAGAGTGGCAAGGTGGTTGGTCCATTCACGAGAGTATACAACAATATCATCCAAGTATACCCGGCAGTTTGGTACATCACCCAGTACTTTATTTACAAGCCTTTGAAATGTAGCAGGGGCATTACACAATCCAAAAGGCATCACCGTGTACTGGAGAAAACTATCTGGAGTCACAAAAGCACAAATGTCAGAAGCACTTTTTGTTAATGGCACTTGCCAATATCCTTTTAACATGTCAAGTTTAGTGACATATGTTGCTGGTCCAATTTCATCAATACAATCATCGATGAGTGGCAAAGGATAGGCATCAGGTACTGTTACAGCATTTACCTTGCGAAAGTCTGTACAGAACCTTGGACTTCCATCAGCCTTTATGTCCAGTAAACATGGCGAACTCCACGGGCTACAACTTGGAACCGCAAGTTTATTTGTAACGAGATAGTCCACCTCCTTTTTCATTATTTCCCTTTTTGTAGGGTTGACACGATATGCTCGCTGTTTTATAGGTACTGGGTTAACCAGAACAATGTCATGAGACACCACATTAGTCTGAGTAGGAGTATCACCGAACAGACAGTTGAAGTCCATAATGAGTTGTGCAATGTCTCCAGCTTCGTCATTCGATAAGTGTGACAAGTAATGTGGTAAGTTAGACAGAACCTCACTATTACTAAGCCTTCCAACATGGGGGCCATCTTTGTCCCTGACCACATACTCCTCAGCAGAATGTGAAGCTAGACAGGCTACAGGGGAAACAGGCTCTACCTGACTTTTAGTTTCTTTATCACCACCATTTTCTCTTGAATGATAAAGTTTTATCATGTTAACATGACACAGTCTAGTCTTACGGCGGCGATCAGGAGTCCGAATAATGTAGTTTGTTCCACTAAGTTTCTTCTCCACAACATATGGTCCAGAAAATTTTGTCTGGAGAGAAGAGCCAGGCGTGGGTAGCAAGACTAAAACCTTATCACCAGGTTTAAATTCACGAGCCACTGCTTTCCGGTCATAATGTTTTTTCATTTTAACCTGTTTTGAGGTTAAAGAACGCTGAGCTTGAGAGCGAGCTGCCTGCAGGCGCTCTCTCATTTTTGCAACATACTCTGGGATACTCTTTACGGGGTTAGAGGTTGAGACCAACTTGTCCTTGAGGATTTTTAAAGGACCCCTAACCTCATGTCCAAACACAAGCTCAGCAGGACTAAAACCTAAACTTTCCTGCTCTGCCTCACGTGCAGCAAACAGAAGTGGGATGCCTTCATCCCAGTCCCTCACTGTGTCCATACAGTATTTGCGAAGCATTGCTTTTAAGGTCTGGTGAAATCTTTCAAGGGCACCCTGACTTTCAGGATGGTAAGCACTTGATGTAACATGCTCTATACCCAACTCTTTTAATGGTTGGGCAAAGGTCCTCGATTTAAAGTTGGTGCCTTGGTCAGTTTGGACAACCTTGGGAAGACCAAATACTGAGAAGAATTTTACCAGTGCTTTTGTAACAACAAGAGCTGTGATCTTCCGGAGGGGCACGGCCTCAGGAAATCTGGTGGAAGCACACATCATTGTTAATATAAACTGGTTTCCACTTTTTGTCTTTGGCAAAGGCCCTACACAGTCAACTATTACCCGTTCAAATGGTTCACCCATTACTGGAATCGGTGACAAAGGAGCAGGGGGAATAACTTGGTTTGGTTTGCCAGCAACTTGGCAAACCCGGCAGGTACGACAATACTGTGAAACAGCAGACTTGAGCCCTGGCCAGAAGAAGTGCCTGAGAACCTTTTTATAAGTTTTATTTATGCCTAAATGCCCCGACAATGGATGATCGTGTGCTAAAGCTAGTACCTGCCTGCGGCACTCCGTTGGCAAAACTACTTGATGTGTGACATTCCAGTCTTCCGAGTTGTCACCAGCCCAGCGACGCAACAGAAGACCTTGGTCAACCACAAATGCTACCTTTTTCCCTCTGGCTTCTTCCTGTGTAAGAACAGCAGAAAAACATTTCATCAGAGTTTTATCCCGTTTCTGTGCGGCGATAAGTTCCTCTCTCGAAACTGGTAAGTCTGCCAGGTCTAGATCTGGAAGAGAAAATACACTTTCAGATCTACGGCCACTCTCAGATCTTACGGCTTCAGAAGGTTGATCCATGGCAAGGAAAGAGTCAGACAAGTCAAGCCCATATTTTTTTGTCTGAGCTCTTGTTAGTACACAAGCAGGAAAAATGTCTGGAGCCATTGGGTGTTCACTCTCTGAGCTTGTATCAGGTGTATCCAAAACCTCAGGCACAGGTAACACCTTACCGCCAGCCAAGTCATTTCCTAGGATGAGATCAATCCCCCTTATGGGCAAGACGGGAAGAACAGCGACTCTGAAAAAACCACTCACAAAAGGTGAGCTAATGTGAATATTATGCAAGGGTGTAGACACAAAAGTCATTCCAATACCTTGAACAACAACACTGGACTGACAAGATGACTTACCAGACAAAGGCAAAATACCCTCCCGAATAATGGTCTGGGAACCACCTGTGTCCCTCAGTATTTTTACCGTTAGCTCATCTTTGGGGTCTCCTGTTAAGGAAACAAATCCTTGAGTAACAAAAGGTTTAAAACAGGGATCTAGATTGTTCTCATAATTTTTTTGGTTGAAAGGGGGTGACACATTTCTAAGCAAACCAACACCTTTTGGTTGCGATGACAAAGCCTTGTTTTTCAAGGAAAGGCAGTCAGCAATGACATGACCTTTTTTATGACAAAAGAAGCACTCCCGAACCTCCCGTGGAGGAATTGGCCTTCTAGCCTGGGCTTCTGTCTGAACAGGTTCAGGTTTTTGCAGACGGGTGGCCAAAACTTTATCTGAGCGAGGTGCAGAAAGAAATACATTTTTGTGAGTCAACATAAACTCATCTGCCAGAATGGCTGCATTTGCTAGTGAAGCCACTTTTTGCTCATTCAAGAAAACTACCATTTTCTCAGGTAATGTATTCTTGAATTCTTCTAGCAGAATCAACTGGCGAAGAGATTCAAAGTTTTCCCTTACTTCACTAGCAACACACCATTTATCAAAAAGCATTCCTTTCTCCCGTGCAAACTCCATATATGACTGACCATTAGATCGTTTGTGATTCCTAAATTTTTGCCTGTAGGCCTCCGGCACAAGCTCATAAGCACGCAATATGGACTTTTTCAGTACCTCATAATTCATGCCATCCTCTGTAGATAGACAAGAGACAACCTCCTGTGCTTTTCCCATGAGCTTGCACTGTAGTAGCACGGCCCACATCTCCTTTGGCCATTCTAATGCTACTGCAATCCTTTCAAAAGCATTGAAGTAGGAATCCACCTCTGATTCCCTAAAAGGCGGCACTAGAGCAATGTTTTTGCTGACGTCAAACTTGCTCTTAACAGGCAAACCCGGTGTAGGATCAGCTGATCTGCTCTGTGAAAGCTTCACAGCTTCCATCTCGAGCTGTTTTAATCTGATTTCCTTCTCAGCCTCAATTTCCAATTTACGAACTTCCAGTTTGTAATCAAACTCAGCCTTGCGTACCAGCTCCCTCTCTTGTGCTTCCAACTGAAGGCGAGCTAGACGAACCTTAAGCTAAACATTACCAGTAGATCCACTGAAGTCTGGTGAGACAGGATCAAAACGAGGTAAAGTCCCAGGTGGCGCCTCAGGTTCCACCAACACCTTTGGGGGAGTTGCTATGGCAGACGCTTCAATAGAAGGAACAGGGTTATCACAAATCTCTGGGTCACTTTTACTTGAATCCATGAGGATTTCAAGCTCAATTAATCTCTTCACAATGATATTCTTAATTTCACATTTAGCAAAATGCTTTTTCACAGGAATATCAAAATGTTCTGCAATGCACAACAAGTCATCCTTGCGACATCTTTCCAACTTCTCATAACAAGGAGTGTGAATGAACTCACCTAAGTCAAAACTCATTGTTGAACAGTCACAAGGACCCGGCAAATATTGTGGTTGTAGTTAGCTCAGGACAAAAAGTATCTCCTGGACGAGCCCCCACTTGTGTTACGGCCCCCCCACCACCGAAGGAGGGAGGGTAACACGACAACCACAAATATGAGACGGGAGCCAGGTGAATGTTTTAAAATAAATAACGGGATTTATTGTTTATGCAAAAACAATCCCACAAAAGAAGTTTTACAAACTGAGGGGGGAAGGGGTGGGAGTAAAGAGACCACTAGACTGTGCCAAACAAATCAAAACAACCCTTACCTTCTACCATCTAAGCTAAGCAAAAATAAAAGTAAAAATAAACCTTACTATCCTAAACTAACAAAACAGCTCACAAAACTTTACATAGGTGGCACCAGCCTACTTACCTAGTGTCTCTAACAGAGATTCACCTACGTGCTGGAAATGTATGGGGTCCCTAAACTTACCTAGTCTCTAAACTCCCACCACCACATCTTACACAACAGAGAGCAAAGCAACATCAAAAGTTTGTTTGCTTGCTTGCTTGCTTGCTTGCTTGCTTGCTTGCTTGCTTGCTTGCTTGCTTGCTTGCTTGCTTGCTTGCTTGCTTGCTTGATTGATTGTCAGCCCTCATCCGCCCCTCCAGCTGGCCTCAGCTGAACACCTTATATGGCGGTTGTCTTGAGTCTTGATTGGCTCCTTGATTCATGAACCAATTTGGGCAAGTGGCTCCAGCCTGTACACCCAACCTGAGGAGAAAACAAAACAAGAGGGGGAGGGGGGAGAAACACCACAAACATGTCCTGAAGACATGTAACACAGTGAAATTCAAATTTAACATGATTCAGACTATTTGTGCGCAGAAACAGAAGGGAGCTATTTAAAAGCTAGGATGTTTGGAAACACTGCTAAAACCTTGTGGGGAGACCTTATTTGGTCCTTTTGACACCTAAATAACTCATTTTGGCTGCTCTAATGCAAGTGGGCGGTTAAATAATGTAATGGTTATAATTCAATTCTCACACCTCAGAAAGGCAGAAATTGGAAGCCAAATATGCTGCAAAGGAATGCTATATGAGCCCGGTCATTAGAAACAGTAGAACACTGTTTAATCCCAGTGAAATTAAAATTTAACATGATTCAGACAATTTGTGCGATGAAACAGATGGGAGCTGTCCAATAACTAGGGTCTGTGGAAACAATGCTTAAACCTTGTGGGGAGACCTTATTTAGTCCTTCTGACACCTAAATAAGTCATTTTGGCTGCTCTAATGCAATTGGGTTGTCAAAAAATGTAATGGTTATAATTCACTACTCACACCTCAGAAAGGCAGAAATTGGAAGCCAAATATGCTGCAAAGGAACATTTTATGAGCCCGGTCATTAGAAACAGCAGAACACTGTTTAACCCCAGTGAAATTCAAATTTAACATGATTCAGACTATTTGTACATGAAACAGAAAGGAGCTGGCTAAAAACAAGGGTGTTTGGAAACACTGCTAAAACCTTGTGGGGAGACCTTATTTGGTCCTTTTGACACCTAAATAAGTCATTTTGGCTGCTCTAATGCAAGTGGGTTGTCAAAAAATGTAATGGTTACAATTCACTTCTCACACCTCAGAAAGGCAGAAACTGGAAGCCAAATATGCTGCAAAGGAACATTCTATGAGCCCGGTCATTAGAAACAGCAGAACACTGTTTAATCCCAGTGAAATTAAAATTTAACATGATTGAGACAATTTGTGCGCTGAAATAGAAGGAAGCTGTCCAACAACTAGTTTGTTTGGAAACAATGCTTAAACCTGGTGAGGAGACCTTATTTAGTCTTTCTGACACCTAAATAAGTCATTTTGGCTGCTCTAATGCAAATGGAGTGTTAAATAATGTAATGGTTATAATTCAATTGTCATACCTCAGAAAAGCAGACATTGGAAGCCAAATATGCTGCAAAGGAACATTCTATGAGCCCGGTCATTAGAAACAGCAGAACACTGTTTAAACCCAGTGAAATTCAAATTTAACATGATTCAGATTATTTGTGCGCTGAAACAGAAAGGAGCTGTCTAAAAACAAGGGTGTTTGGAAACACTGCTAAAACCTTGTGGGGAGACCTTATTTGGTCCTTTTGACACCTAAATAAGTAATTTTGGCTGCTCTAATGCAAGTGGGTTGTCAAAAAATGTAATGGTTATAATTCACTTCTCACACCTCAGAAAGGCAGAAATTGGAAGCCAAATATGCTGCAAAGGAACATTCTATGAGCCCGGTCATTAGAAATAGCAGAACACTGTTTAACCCCAGTGAAATTCAAATTTAACATGATTCAGACTATTTGTACATGAAACAGAAATGAGCTGGCTAAAAACAAGGGTGTTTGGAAACACTGCTAAAACCTTGTGGGGAGACCTTATTTGGTCCTTTTGACACCTAAATAAGTCATTTTGGCTGCTCTAATGCAAGTGGGTTGTCAAAAAATGTAATGGTTACAATTCACTTCTCACACCTCAGAAAGGCAGAAATTGGAAGCCTAATATGCTGCAAAGGAACATTCTATGAGCCCGGTCATTAGAAACAGCAGAACACTGTTTAAACCCAGTTAAATTCATATTTAACATGATTTAGACAATTTGTGCGCTAAAACAGATGGGAGCTTTCTAAAAACTAGGATGTTTGGAAACACTGCTAAAACCTTGTGGGGAGACCTTATTTGGTCCTTTTGACACCTAAATAAGTCATTTTGGCTGCTCTAATTCAAGTGGGTTGTCAAAAAATGTAATGGTTACAATTCACTTCTCACACCTCAGAAAGGCAGAAATTGGAAGCCAAATATGCTGCAAAGGAACATTCTATGAGCCCGGTCATTAGAAAGAGCAGAACACTGTTTCAACCCAGTGAAATTCAAATTTAACATGATTGAGACAATTTGTGCGCTGAAATAGAAGGGAGCTGTCCAACAACTAGTTTGTTTGGAAACAATGCTTAAACCTGGTGAGGAGACCTTATTTAGTCTTTCTGACACCTAAATAAGTCATTTTGGCTGCTCTAATGCAAATGGAGTGTTAAATAATGTAATGGTTATAATTCAATTGTCATACCTCAGAAAAGCAGAAATTGGAAGCCAAATATGCTGCAAAGGAACATTCTATGAGCCCGTCATTAGAAACAGCAGAACACTGTTTAAACCCAGTGAAATTCAAATTTAACATGATTCAGATTATTTGTGCGCTGAAACAGAAAGGAGCTGTCTAAAAACAAGGGTGTTTGGAAACACTGCTAAAACCTTGTGGGGAGACCTTATTTGGTCCTTTTGACACCTAAATAAGTCATTTTGGCTGCTCTAATGCAAGTGGGTTGTCAAAAAATGTAATGGTTATAATTCACTTCTCACACCTCAGAAAGGCAGAATTTGGAAGCCAAATATGCTGCAAAGGAACATTCTATGAGCCCGGTCATTAGAAACAGCAGAACACTGTTTAAACCCAGTGAAATTCAAATTTAACATGATTCAGACTATTTGTGCGCTGAAACAGAAAGGAGCTGTCTAAAAACAAGGTTGTTTGGAAACACTGCTAAAACCTTGTGGGGAGACCTTATTTGGTCCTTTTGACACCTAAATAAGTCATTTTGGCTGCTCTAATGCAAGTGGGTTGTCATAAAATTTAATGGTTACAATTCACTTCTCACACCTCAGAAAGGCAGAAATTGGAAGCCAAATATGCTGCAAACGAACATTCTATGAGCCTGGTCATTAGAAACAGCAGAACACTGTTTAAACCCAGTGAAATTCAAATTTAACATGATTCAGAAAATTTGTGCGCTGAAACAGAAGGGAGCTGTCTAAAAACTAGGATGTTTGGAAACACTGCTAAAACCTTGATGGGAGACCTTATTTGGTCCTTCTGACACCTAAATAAGTAATTTTGGCTGCTCTAATGCAAGTGGGCGGTTAAATAATGTAATGGTTATAATTCACTTCTCACACCTCAGAAAGGCAGAAATTGGAAGCCTAATATGCTGCAAAGGAACATTCTATGAGCCCGGTCATTAGAAACAGCAGAACACTGTTTAAACCCTTTGAAATTAAAATTTAACATGATTCAGACAATTTGTGCGCTGAAAGAGAAGGGAGCTGTCCAATAACTAGGTTCTGTGGAAACAATGCTTAAACCTTGTGGGGGGACCTTATTTAGTCCTTCTGACACCTAAATAAGTAATTTTGGCTGCTCTAATGCAATTGAGTTGTCAAAAAATGTAATGGTTATAATTCACTTCTCACACCTCAGAAAGGCAGAAATTGGAAGCCAAATATGCTGCAAAGGAACATTCTATGAGCCCGGTCATTAGAAACAGCAGAACACTGTTTAAACACAGTGAAATTAAAATTTAACATGATTCAGACTATTTGTGCGCTGAAACTGAAGGGAGCTATTTAAAAACTAGGATGTTTGGAAACACTGCTAAAACCTTGTGGGGAGACCTTATTTGGTCCTTTTGACACCTAAAAAAGTCATTTTGGCTGCTCTAATGCAAGTGGGAGGTTAAATAAGATAATGGTTATAATTCACTTCTCACACCTCAGAAAGGCAGAAATTGGAAGCCAAATATGCTGCAAAGGAACATTCTATTAGCCTGGTCATTAGGAACAGCAGAACACTGTTTAAACCCAGTGAAATTCAAATTTAACATGATTCAGACAATTTGTGCGCTGAAACAGAAGGGAGCTGTCTAAAAACAAGGGTGTTTTTGAAACACTGCTAAAACCTTGTGGGGAGACCTTATTTGGTCCTTTTGACACCTAAATAAGTCATTTTGGCTGCTCTAATGCAAGTGGGCGGTTAAATAATGTAATGGTTATAATTCACTTCTCACACCTCAGAAAGGCAGAAATTGGAAGCCCAATATGCTGCAAAGGAACATTCTATGAGCCCGGTCATTAGAAACAGCAGAACACTGTTTAAACCCAGTGAAATTCAAATTTAACATGATTCAGACAATTTGTGCGCTGAAACTGAAGGGAGCTGTCTAAAAACTAGGGTGTTTGGTAACACTGCTAAAACCTTGTGGGGAGACCTTATTTGGTCCTTATGACACCTAAAAAAGTCATTTTGGCTGCTCTAATGCAAATGGAGTGTTAAATAATGTAATGGTTATAATTCACTTCTCACACCTCAGAAAGGCAGAAATTGGAAGCCCAATATGCTGCAAAGGAACATTCTATGAGCCCGGTCATTAGAAACAGCAGAACACTGTTTAAACCCTTTGAAATTAAAATTTAACATGATTCAGACAATTTGTGCGCTGAAACAGAAGGGAGCTGTCCAATAACTAGGGTCTGTGGAAACAATGCTTAAACCTTGTGGGGAGACCTTATTTAGTCCTTCTGACACCTAAATAAGTAATTTTGGCTGCTCTAATGCAATTGGGTTGTCAAAAAATGTAATGGTTATAATTCACTTCTCACACCTCAGAAAGGCAGAAATTGGAAGCCAAATATGCTGCAAAGGAACATTCTATGAGCCCGGTCATTAGAAACAGCAGAACACTGTTTAACCCCAGTGAAATTCAAATTTAACATGATTCAGACTATTTGTACATGAAACAGAAAGGAGCTGGCTAAAAACAAGGGTGTTTGGAAACACTGCTAAAACCTTGTGGGGAGATCTTATTTGGTCCTTTTGACACCTAAATAAGTAATTTTGGCTGCTCTAATGCAATTGAGTTGTCAAAAAATGTAATGGTTATAATTCACTTCTCACACCTCAGAAAGGCAGAAATTGGAAGCCAAATATGCTGCAAAGGAACATTCTATGAGCCCGGTCATTAGAAACAGCAGAACACTGTTTAAACCCAGTGAAATTCAAATTTAACATGATTCAGACTATTTGTGCGCTGAAACAGAAAGGAGCTGTCAAAAAACAAGGGTGTTTGGAAACACTGCTAAAACCTTGTGGGGAGACCTTATTTGGTCCTTTTGACACCTAAATGAGTCATTTTGGCTGCTCTAATGCAAGTGGGCGGTTAAATAAGATAATGGTTATAATTCACTTCTCACACCTCAGAAAGGCAGAAATTGGAAGCCAAATATGCTGCAAAGGAACATTCTATGAGCCCGGTCATTAGAAACAGAAGAACACTGTTTAAACCCAGTGAAATTCAAATTTAACATGATTCAGACAATTTGTGCGTTGAAACAGAAGGGAGCTGTCCAATAACTAGGGTCTGTGGAAACAATGCTTAAACCTTGTGGGGAGACCTTATTTGGTCCTTTTGACACCTAAATAAGTCATTTTGGCTTCTCTAATGCAAGTGGGTTGTCAAAAAATGTAATGGTTACAATTCACTTCTCACACCTCAGAAAGGCAGAAATTGGAAGCCAAATATGCTGCAAACGAACATTCTATGAGCCTGGTCATTAGAAACAGCAGAACACTGTTTAAACCCAATGAAATTCAAATTTAACAAGATTCAGACAATTTGTGCGCTGAAACAGAAGGGAGCTGTCCAATAACTAGGGTCTGTGGAAACAATGCTTAAACCTTGTGGGGAGACCTTATTTGGTCCTTTTGACACCTAAATAAGTGATTTTGGCTACTCTAATGCAAGTGGGTTGTCAAAAAATGTAATGGTTACAATTCACTTCTCACACCTCAGAAAGGCAGAAATTGGAAGCCAAATATGCTGCAAAGGAACTTTCTTTGAGCCCGGTCATTAGAAACAGCAGAACACTGTTTAAACCCAGTGAAATTAAAATTTAACATGATTCAGACAATTTGTGCGCTGAAACAGAAGGGAGCTGTCTAAAAACTAGGGTGTTTGGAAACACTGCTAAAACCTTGTGGGGAGACCTTATTTGGTCCTTTTGACACCTAAATAAGTCATTTTGGCTGCTCTAATGCAAGTGGGTTGTCAAAAAATGTAATGGTTACAATTCACTTCTCACACCTCAGAAAGGCAGAAATTGGAAGCCTAATATGCTGCAAAGGAACATTCTATGAGCCCGGTCATTAGAAACAGCAGAACACTGTTTAAACCCAGTTAAATTCATATTTAACATGATTTAGACAATTTGTGCGCTAAAACAGATGGGAGCTTTCTAAAAACTAGGATGTTTGGAAACACTGCTAAAACCTTGTGGGGAGACCTTATTTGGTCCTTTTGACACCTAAATAAGTAATTTTGGCTGCTCTAATGCAATTGAGTTGTCAAAAAATGTAATGGTTATAATTCACTTCTCACACCTCAGAAAGGCAGAAATTGGAAGCCAAATATGCTGCAAAGGAACATTCTATGAGCCCGGTCATTAGAAACAGCAGAACACTGTTTAAACCCAGTGAAATTAAAATTTAACATGATTCAGACAATTTGTGCGTTGAAACAGAAGGGAGCTGTCCAATAACTAGGGTCTGTGGAAACAATGCTTAAACCTTGTGGGGAGACCTTATTTGGTCCTTTTGACACCTAAATAAGTCATTTTGGCTTCTCTAATGCAAGTGGGTTGTCAAAAAATGTAATGGTTACAATTCACTTCTCACACCTCAGAAAGGCAGAAATTGGAAGCCAAATATGCTGCAAACGAACATTCTATGAGCCTGGTCATTAGAAACAGCAGAACACTGTTTAAACCCAGTGAAATTCAAATTTAACAAGATTCAGACAATTTGTGCGCTGAAACAGAAGGGAGCTGTCCAATAACTAGGGTCTGTGGAAACAATGCTTAAACCTTGTGGGGAGACCTTATTTGGTCCTTTTGACACCTAAATAAGTGATTTTGGCTGCTCTAATGCAAGTGGGTTGTCAAAAAATGTAATGGTTACAATTCACTTCTCACACCTCAGAAAGGCAGAAATTGGAAGCCAAATATGCTGCAAAGGAACTTTCTTTGAGCCCGGTCATTAGAAACAGCAGAACACTGTTTAAACCCAGTGAAATTCAAATTTAACATGATTCAGACAATTTGTGCGCTGAAACAGAAGGGAGCTGTCTAAAAACTAGGGTGTTTGGAAACACTGCTAAAACCTTGTGGGGAGACCTTATTTGGTCCTTTTGACACCTAAATAAGTCATTTTGGCTGCTCTAATGCAAGTGGGCGGTTAAATAATGTAATGGTTATAATTCACTTCTCACACCTCAGAAAGGCAGAAATTGGAAGCCAAATATGCTGCAAAGGAACATTCTATGAGCCCGGCCATTAGAAAAAGCAGAACACTGTTTAAACCCAGTGAATTCAAATTTAACATGATTCAGACAATTTGTGCGCTGAAACAGAAGGGAGCTGTCCAATAACTAGGGTCTGTGGAAACAATGCTTAAACCTTGTGGGGAGACCTTATTTAGTCCTTCTGACACCTAAAGAAGTCATTTTGGCTGCTCTAATGCAATTGGGTTGTCAAAAAATGTAATGGTTATAATTCACTTCTCCCACCTCAGAAAGGCAGAAATTGGAAGCCAAATATGCTGCAAAGGAACATTCTATGAGCCCGGTCATTAGAAACAGCAGAACACTGTTTAAACCCAGTGAAATTCAAATTTAACATGATTCAGACAATTTGTGCGCTGAAACAGAAGGGAGCTGTCCAATAACTAGGGTCTGTGAAAACAATGCTTAAACCTTGTGGGGAGACCTTATTTGGTCCTTTTGACACCTAAATAAGTCATTTTGGCTGCTCTAATGCAAGTGGGCGGTTAAATAATGTAATGGTTATAATTCACTTCTCTACACCTCAGAAAGGCAGAAATTGGAAGCCAAATATGCTGCAAAGGAACATTCTATGAGCCCGGTCATTAGAAACAGCAGAACACTGTTTAAACCCAGTGAAATTCAAATTTAACATGATTCAGACAATTTGTGCGCTGAAACAGAAGGGAGCTGTCTAAAAACTAGGATGTTTGGAAACACTGCTAAAACCTTGTGGGGAGATCTTATTTGGTCCTTTTGACACCTAAATAAGTCATTTTGGCTGCTCTAATGCAAGTGGGCGGTTAAATAATGTAATGGTTATAATTCACATCTCACACCTCTGAAAGGCAGAAATTGGAAGCCAAATATGCTGCAAAGGAACATTCTATGAGCCCGGTCATTAGAAACAGCAGAACACTGTTTAAACCCAGTGAAATTAAAATTTAACATGATTCAGACAATTTGTGCGTTGAAACAGAAGGGAGCTGTCCAATAACTAGGGTCTGTGGAAACAATGCTTAAACCTTGTGGGGAGACCTTATTTGGTCCTTTTGACACCTAAATAAGTCATTTTGGCTTCTCTAATGCAAGTGGGTTGTCAAAAAATGTAATGGTTACAATTCACTTCTCACACCTCAGAAAGGCAGAAATTGGAAGCCAAATATGCTGCAAACGAACATTCTATGAGCCTGGTCATTAGAAACAGCAGAACACTGTTTAAACCCAGTGAAATTCAAATTTAACAAGATTCAGACAATTTGTGCGCTGAAACAGAAGGGAGCTGTCCAATAACTAGGGTCTGTGGAAACAATGCTTAAACCTTGTGGGGAGACCTTATTTGGTCCTTTTGACACCTAAATAAGTCATTTTGGCTGCTCTAATGCAAGTGGGTTGTCAAAAAATGTAATGGTTACAATTCACTTCTCACACCTCAGAAAGGCAGAAATTGGAAGCCAAATATGCTGCAAAGGAACTTTCTTTGAGCCCGGTCATTAGAAACAGCAGAACACTGTTTAAACCCAGTGAAATTAAAATTTAACATGATTCAGACAATTTGTGCGCTGAAACAGAAGGGAGCTGTCTAAAAACTAGGATGTTTGGAAACACTGCTAAAACCTTGTGGGGAGACCTTATTTGGTCCTTTTGACACCTAAATAAGTCATTTTGGCTGCTCTAATGCAAGTGGGCGGTTAAATAATGTAATGGTTATAATTCACTTCTCACACCTCAGAAAGGCAGAAATTGGAAGCCAAATATGCTGCAAAGGAACATTCTATGAGCCCGGTCATTAGAAACAGCAGAACACTGTTTAAACCCAGTGAAATTAAAATATAACATGATTCAGACAATTTGTGCGCTGAAACAGAAGGGAGATGTTTAAAAACTAGGGTGTTTTTGAAACACTGCTAAAACCTTGTGGGGAGACCTTATTTGGTCCTTTTGACACCTAAATAATAAGTCATTTTGGCTGCTCTAATGCAAGTGGGTTGTCAAAAAATGTAATGGTTATAATTCACTTCTCACACCTCAGAAAGGCCGAAATTGGAAGCCAAATATGCTGCAAAGGAACATTCTATGAGCCCGGTCATTAGAAACAGCAGAACACTGTTTAAACCCAGTGAAATTCAAATTTAACATGATTCAGACAATTTGTGCGCTGAAACAGAAGGGAGCTGTCTAAAAACTAGGGTGTTTGGAAACACTGCTAAAACCTTGTGGGGAGACCTTATTTGGTCCTTTTGACAACTAAATAAGTCATTTTGGCTGTTCTAATGCAAGTTAAATAATGTAATGGTTATAATTCACTTCTCACACCTCAGAAAGGCAGAAATTGGAAGCCAAATATGCTGCAAAGGAACATTCTATGAGCCCGGCCATTAGAAACAGCAGAACACTGTTTAAACCCAGTGAATTCAAATTTAACATGATTCAGACAATTTGTGCGCTGAAACAGAAGGGAGCTGTCCAATAACTAGGGTCTGTGGAAACAATGCTTAAACCTTGTGGGGAGACCTTATTTAGTCCTTCTGACACCTAAAGAAGTCATTTTGGCTGCTCTAATGCAATTGGGTTGTCAAAAAATGTAATGGTTATAATTCACTTCTCCCACCTCAGAAAGGCAGAAATTGGAAGCCAAATATGCTGCAAAGGAACATTCTATGAGCCCGGTCATTAGAAACAGCAGAACACTGTTTAAACCCAGTGAAATTCAAATTTAACATGATTCAGACTATTTGTGTGCTGAAACAGAAAGGAGCTGTCAAAAAACAAGGGTGTTTGGAAACACTGCTAAAACCTTGTGGGGAGACCTTATTTGGTCCTTTTGACACCTAAATAAGTCATTTTGGCTGCTCTAATGCAAGTGGGCGGTTAAATAAGATAATGGTTATAATTCACTTCTCACACCTCAGAAAGGCAGAAATTGGAAGCCAAATATGCTGCAAAGGAACATTCTATGAGCCCGGTCATTAGAAACAGCAGAACACTGTTTAAACCCAGTGAATTAAAATTTAACATGATTCAGGCAATTTGTGCGCTGAAACAGAAGGGAGATGTTTAAAAACTAGGGTGTTTTTGAAACACTGCTAAAACCTTGTGGGGAGACCTTATTTGGTCCTTTTGACACCGAAATAAGTCATTTTGGCTGCTCTAATGCAAGTGGGTTGTCAAAAAATGTAATGGTTATAATTCACTTCTCACACCTCAGAAAGGCCGAAATTGGAAGCCAAATATGCTGCAAAGGAACATTCTATGAGCCCGGTCATTAGAAACAGCAGAACACTGTTTAAACCCAGTGAAATTCAAATTTAACATGATTCAGACAATTTGTGCGCTGAAACAGAAGGGAGCTGTCTAAAAACTAGGGTGTTTGGAAACAACTGCTAAAACCTTGTGGGGAGACCTTATTTGGTCCTTTTGACACCTAAATAAGTCATTTTGGCTGTTCTAATGCAAGTGGGCGGTTAAATAATGTAATGGTTATAATTCACTTCTCACACCTCAGAAAGGCAGAAATTGGAAGCCAAATATGCTGCAAAGGAACATTCTATGAGCCCGGCCATTAGAAACAGCAGAACACTGTTTAAACCCAGTGAATTCAAATTTAACATGATTCAGACAATTTGTGCGCTGAAACAGAAGGGAGCTGTCCAATAACTAGGGTCTGTGGAAA
Source organism: Fundulus diaphanus (assembly GCA_037039145.1). Classification (NCBI taxonomy): domain Eukaryota; kingdom Metazoa; phylum Chordata; class Actinopteri; order Cyprinodontiformes; family Fundulidae; genus Fundulus; species Fundulus diaphanus. Next base: position 3,397,166 of record CM073130.1, on the reverse strand, counting down.
CAATGCTTAAACCTTGTGGGGAGACCTTATTTAGTCCTTCTGACACCTAAAGAAGTCATTTTGGCTGCTCTAATGCAATTGGGTTGTCAAAAAATGTAATGGTTATAATTCACTTCTCACACCTCAGAAAGGCCGAAATTGGAAGCCAAATATGCTGCAAAGGAACATTCTATGAGCCCGGTCATTAGAAACAGCAGAACACTGTTTAAACCCAGTGAAATTCAAATTTAACATGATTCAGACTATTTGTGCGCTGAAACAGAAAGGAGCTGTCAAAAAACAAGGGTGTTTGGAAACACTGCTAAAACCTTGTGGGGAGACCTTATTTGGTCCTTTTGACACCTAAATGAGTCATTTTGGCTGCTCTAATGCAAGTGGGCGGTTAAATAAGATAATGGTTATAATTCACTTCTCACACCTCAGAAAGGCAGAAATTGGAAGCCAAATATGCTGCAAAGGAACATTCTATGAGCCCGGTCATTAGAAACAGCAGAACACTGTTTAAACCCAGTGAAATTCAAATTTAACATGATTCAGACAATTTGTGCGCTGAAACAGAAGGGAGCTGTCTAAAAACTAGGATGTTTGGAAACACTGCTAAAACCTTGTGGGGAGATCTTATTTGGTCCTTTTGACACCTAAATAAGTCATTTTGGCTGCTCTAATGCAAGTGGGCGGTTAAATAATGTAATGGTTATAATTCACTTCTCACACCTCTGAAAGGCAGAAATTGGAAGCCAAACATGCTGCAAACGAACATTCTATGAGCCTGGTCATTAAAAACAGCAGAACACTGTTTAAACCCAGTGAAATTCAAATTTAACATGATTCAGACAATTTGTGCGCTGAAACAGAAGGGAGCTGTCTAAAAACTAGGATGTTTGGAAACACTGCTAAAACCTTGTGGGGAGACCTTATTTGGTCCTTTTGACACCTAAATGGTTATAATTCACTTCTCACACCTCAGAAAGGCAGAAATTGGAAGCCAAATATGCTGCAAAGGAACATTCTATGAGCCCGGTCATTAGAAACAGCAGAACACTGTTTAAACCCAGTGAAATTCAAATTTAACATGATTCAGACAATTTGTGCGCTGAAACAGAAGGGAGCTGTCCAATAACTAGGGTCTGTGAAAACAATGCTTAAACCTTGTGGGGAGACCTTATTTGGTCCTTTTGACACCTAAATAAGTCATTTTGGCTGCTCTAATGCAAGTGGGCGGTTAAATAATGTAATGGTTATAATTCACTTCTCTACACCTCAGAAAGGCAGAAATTGGAAGCCAAATATGCTGCAAAGGAACATTCTATGAGCCCGGTCATTAGAAACAGCAGAACACTGTTTAAACCCAGTGAAATTCAAATTTAACATGATTCAGACAATTTGTGCGCTGAAACAGAAGGGAGCTGTCTAAAAACTAGGATGTTTGGAAACACTGCTAAAACCTTGTGGGGAGATCTTATTTGGTCCTTTTGACACCTAAATAAGTCATTTTGGCTGCTCTAATGCAAGTGGGCGGTTAAATAATGTAATGGTTATAATTCACTTCTCACACCTCTGAAAGGCAGAAATTGGAAGCCAAATATGCTGCAAAGGAACATTCTATGAGCCCGGTCATTAGAAACAGCAGAACACTGTTTAAACCCAGTGAAATTCAAATTTAACATGATTCAGACAATTTGTGCGTTGAAACAGAAGGGAGCTGTCCAATAACTAGGGTCTGTGGAAACAATGCTTAAACCTTGTGGGGAGACCTTATTTGGTCCTTTTGACACCTAAATAAGTCATTTTGGCTTCTCTAATGCAAGTGGGTTGTCAAAAAATGTAATGGTTACAATTCACTTCTCACACCTCAGAAAGGCAGAAATTGGAAGCCAAATATGCTGCAAACGAACATTCTATGAGCCTGGTCATTAGAAACAGCAGAACACTGTTTAAACCCAGTGAAATTCAAATTTAACAAGATTCAGACAATTTGTGCGCTGAAACAGAAGGGAGCTGTCCAATAACTAGGGTCTGTGGAAACAATGCTTAAACCTTGTGGGGAGACCTTATTTGGTCCTTTTGACACCTAAATAAGTCATTTTGGCTGCTCTAATGCAAGTGGGCGGTTAAATAATGTAATGGTTATAATTCACTTCTCACACCTCTGAAAGGCAGAAATTGGAAGCCAAATATGCTGCAAAGGAACATTCTATGAGCCCGGTCATTAGAAACAGCAGAACACTGTTTAAACCCAGTGAAATTCAAATTTAACATGATTCAGACAATTTGTGCGTTGAAACAGAAGGGAGCTGTCCAATAACTAGGGTCTGTGGAAACAATGCTTAAACCTTGTGGGGAGACCTTATTTGGTCCTTTTGACACCTAAATAAGTCATTTTGGCTTCTCTAATGCAAGTGGGTTGTCAAAAAATGTAATGGTTACAATTCACTTCTCACACCTCAGAAAGGCAGAAATTGGAAGCCAAATATGCTGCAAACGAACATTCTATGAGCCTGGTCATTAGAAACAGCAGAACACTGTTTAAACCCAGTGAAATTCAAATTTAACAAGATTCAGACAATTTGTGCGCTGAAACAGAAGGGAGCTGTCCAATAACTAGGGTCTGTGGAAACAATGCTTAAACCTTGTGGGGAGACCTTATTTGGTCCTTTTGACACCTAAATAAGTCATTTTGGCTGCTCTAATGCAAGTGGGTTGTCAAAAAATGTAATGGTTACAATTCACTTCTCACACCTCAGAAAGGCAGAAATTGGAAGCCAAATATGCTGCAAAGGAACTTTCTTTGAGCCCGGTCATTAGAAACAGCAGAACACTGTTTAAACCCAGTGAATTCAAATTTAACATGATTCAGACAATTTGTGCGCTGAAACAGAAGGGAGCTGTCTAAAAACTAGGGTGTTTGGAAACACTGCTAAAACCTTGTGGGGAGACCTTATTTGGTCCTTTTGACACCTAAATAAGTCATTTTGGCTGTTCTAATGCAAGTGGGCGGTTAAATAATGTAATGGTTATAATTCACTTCTCACACCTCAGAAAGGCAGAAATTGGAAGCCAAATATGCTGCAAAGGAACATTCTATGAGCCCGGCCATTAGAAACAGCAGAACACTGTTTAAACCCAGTGAATTCAAATTTAACATGATTCAGACAATTTGTGCGCTGAAACAGAAGGGAGCTGTCCAATAACTAGGGTCTGTGGAAACAATGCTTAAACCTTGTGGGGAGACCTTATTTAGTCCTTCTGACACCTAAAGAAGTCATTTTGGCTGCTCTAATGCAATTGGGTTGTCAAAAAATGTAATGGTTATAATTCACTTCTCACACCTCAGAAAGGCCGAAATTGGAAGCCAAATATGCTGCAAAGGAACATTCTATGAGCCCGGTCATTAGAAACAGCAGAACACTGTTTAAACCCAGTGAAATTCAAATTTAACATGATTCAGACTATTTGTGCGCTGAAACAGAAAGGAGCTGTCAAAAAACAAGGGTGTTTGGAAACACTGCTAAAACCTTGTGGGGAGACCTTATTTGGTCCTTTTGACACCTAAATGAGTCATTTTGGCTGCTCTAATGCAAGTGGGCGGTTAAATAAGATAATGGTTATAATTCACTTCTCACACCTCAGAAAGGCAGAAATTGGAAGCCAAATATGCTGCAAAGGAACATTCTATGAGCCCGGTCATTAGAAACAGCAGAACACTGTTTAAACCCAGTGAAATTCAAATTTAACATGATTCAGACAATTTGTGCGCTGAAACAGAAGGGAGCTGTCTAAAAACTAGGATGTTTGGAAACACTGCTAAAACCTTGTGGGGAGATCTTATTTGGTCCTTTTGACACCTAAATAAGTCATTTTGGCTGCTCTAATGCAAGTGGGCGGTTAAATAATGTAATGGTTATAATTCACTTCTCACACCTCTGAAAGGCAGAAATTGGAAGCCAAATATGCTGCAAAGGAACATTCTATGAGCCCGGTCATTAGAAACAGCAGAACACTGTTTAAACCCAGTGAAATTCAAATTTAACATGATTCAGACAATTTGTGCGTTGAAACAGAAGGGAGCTGTCCAATAACTAGGGTCTGTGGAAACAATGCTTAAACCTTGTGGGGAGACCTTATTTGGTCCTTTTGACACCTAAATAAGTCATTTTGGCTTCTCTAATGCAAGTGGGTTGTCAAAAAATGTAATGGTTACAATTCACTTCTCACACCTCAGAAAGGCAGAAATTGGAAGCCAAATATGCTGCAAACGAACATTCTATGAGCCTGGTCATTAAAAACAGCAGAACACTGTTTAAACCCAGTGAAATTCAAATTTAACATGATTCAGACAATTTGTGCGCTGAAACAGAAGGGAGCTGTCTAAAAACTAGGATGTTTGGAAACACTGCTAAAACCTTGTGGGGAGACCTTATTTGGTCCTTTTGACACCTAAATGGTTATAATTCACTTCTCACACCTCAGAAAGGCAGAAATTGGAAGCCAAATATGCTGCAAAGGAACATTCTATGAGCCCGGTCATTAGAAACAGCAGAACACTGTTTAAACCCAGTGAAATTCAAATTTAACATGATTCAGACAATTTGTGCGCTGAAACAGAAGGGAGCTGTCCAATAACTAGGGTCTGTGAAAACAATGCTTAAACCTTGTGGGGAGACCTTATTTGGTCCTTTTGACACCTAAATAAGTCATTTTGGCTGCTCTAATGCAAGTGGGCGGTTAAATAATGTAATGGTTATAATTCACTTCTCTACACCTCAGAAAGGCAGAAATTGGAAGCCAAATATGCTGCAAAGGAACATTCTATGAGCCCGGTCATTAGAAACAGCAGAACACTGTTTAAACCCAGTGAAATTCAAATTTAACATGATTCAGACAATTTGTGCGCTGAAACAGAAGGGAGCTGTCTAAAAACTAGGATGTTTGGAAACACTGCTAAAACCTTGTGGGGAGATCTTATTTGGTCCTTTTGACACCTAAATAAGTCATTTTGGCTGCTCTAATGCAAGTGGGCGGTTAAATAATGTAATGGTTATAATTCACTTCTCACACCTCTGAAAGGCAGAAATTGGAAGCCAAATATGCTGCAAAGGAACATTCTATGAGCCCGGTCATTAGAAACAGCAGAACACTGTTTAAACCCAGTGAAATTCAAATTTAACATGATTCAGACAATTTGTGCGTTGAAACAGAAGGGAGCTGTCCAATAACTAGGGTCTGTGGAAACAATGCTTAAACCTTGTGGGGAGACCTTATTTGGTCCTTTTGACACCTAAATAAGTCATTTTGGCTTCTCTAATGCAAGTGGGTTGTCAAAAAATGTAATGGTTACAATTCACTTCTCACACCTCAGAAAGGCAGAAATTGGAAGCCAAATATGCTGCAAACGAACATTCTATGACCCTGGTCATTAGAAACAGCAGAACACTGTTTAAACCCAGTGAAATTCAAATTTAACAAGATTCAGACAATTTGTGCGCTGAAACAGAAGGGAGCTGTCCAATAACTAGGGTCTGTGGAAACAATGCTTAAACCTTGTGGGGAGACCTTATTTGGTCCTTTTGACACCTAAATAAGTCATTTTGGCTGCTCTAATGCAAGTGGGTTGTCAAAAAATGTAATGGTTACAATTCACTTCTCACACCTCAGAAAGGCAGAAATTGGAAGCCAAATATGCTGCAAAGGAACTTTCTTTGAGCCCGGTCATTAGAAACAGCAGAACACTGTTTAAACCCAGTGAAATTCAAATTTAACATGATTCAGACAATTTGTGCGCTGAAACAGAAGGGAGCTGTCTAAAAACTAGGGTGTTTGGAAACACTGCTAAAACCTTGTGGGGAGACCTTATTTGGTCCTTTTGACACCTAAATAAGTCATTTTGGCTGCTCTAATGCAAGTGGGCGGTTAAATAATGTAATGGTTATAATTCACTTCTCACACCTCAGAAAGGCAGAAATTGGAAGCCAAATATGCTGCAAAGGAACATTCTATGAGCCCGGTCATTAGAAACAGCAGAACACTGTTTAAACCCAGTGAAATTCAAATTTAACATGATTCAGACAATTTGTGCGTTGAAACAGAAGGGAGCTGTCCAATAACTAGGGTCTGTGGAAACAATGCTTAAACCTTGTGGGGAGACCTTATTTGGTCCTTTTGACACCTAAATAAGTCATTTTGGCTTCTCTAATGCAACTGGGTTGTCAAAAAATGTAATGGTTACAATTCACTTCTCACACCTCAGAAAGGCAGAAATTGGAAGCCAAATATGCTGCAAACGAACATTCTATGAGCCTGGTCATTAGAAACAGCAGAACACTGTTTAAACCCAGTGAAATTCAAATTTAACAAGATTCAGACAATTTGTGCGCTGAAACAGAAGGGAGCTGTCCAATAACTAGGGTCTGTGGAAACAATGCTTAAACCTTGTGGGGAGACCTTATTTGGTCCTTTTGACACCTAAATAAGTCATTTTGGCTGCTCTAATGCAAGTGGGTTGTCAAAAAATGTAATGGTTACAATTCACTTCTCACACCTCAGAAAGGCAGAAATTGGAAGCCAAATATGCTGCAAAGGAACTTTCTTTGAGCCCGGTCATTAGAAACAGCAGAACACTGTTTAAACCCAGTGAAATTAAAATTTAACATGATTCAGACAATTTGTGCGCTGAAACAGAAGGGAGCTTTCCAATAACTAGGGTCTGTGAAAACAATGCTTAAACCTTGTGGGGAGACCTTATTTGGTCCTTTTGACACCTAAATAAGTCATTTTGGCTGCTCTAATGCAAGTGGGTTGTCAAAAAATGTAATGGTTACAATTCACTTCTCACACCTCAGAAAGGCAGAAATTGGAAGCCAAATATGCTGCAAAGGAACTTTCTTTGAGCCCGGTCATTAGAAACAGCAGAACACTGTTTAAACCCAGTGAAATTAAAATTTAACATGATTCAGACAATTTGTGCGCTGAAACAGAAGGGAGCTGTCTAAAAACTAGGATGTTTGGAAACACTGCTAAAACCTTGTGGGGAGACCTTATTTGGTCCTTTTGACACCTAAATAAGTCATTTTGGCTGCTCTAATGCAAGTGGGCGGTTAAATAAGATAATGGTTATAATTCACTTCTCACACCTCAGAAAGGCAGAAATTGGAAGCCAAATATGCTGCAAAGGAACATTCTATGAGCCCGGTCATTAGAAACAGCAGAACACTGTTTAAACCCAGTGAAATTAAAATTTAACATGATTCAGACAATTTGTGCGCTGAAACAGAAGGGAGATGTTTAAAAACTAGGGTGTTTTTGAAACACTGCTAAAACCTTGTGGGGAGACCTTATTTGGTCCTTTTGACACCTAAATAAGTCATTTTGGCTACTCTAATGCAAGTGGGTTGTCAAAAAATGTAATGGTTATAATTCACTTCTCACACCTCAGAAAGGCCGAAATTGGAAGCCAAATATGCTGCAAAGGAACATTCTATGAGCCCGGTCATTAGAAACAGCAAAACACTGTTTAAACCCAGTGAAATTCAAATTTAACATGATTCAGACAATTTGTGCGCTGAAACAGAAGGGAGCTGACTAAAAACTAGGGTGTTTGGAAACACTGCTAAAACCTTGTGGGGAGACCTTATTTGGTCCTTTTGACACCTAAATAAGTCATTTTGGCTGTTCTAATGCAAGTGGGCGGTTAAATAATGTAATGGTTATAATTCACTTCTCACACCTCAGAAAGGCAGAAATTGGAAGCCAAATATGCTGCAAAGGAACATTCTATGAGCCCGGCCATTAGAAACAGCAGAACACTGTTTAAACCCAGTGAATTCAAATTTAACATGATTCAGACAATTTGTGCGCTGAAACAGAAGGGAGCTGTCCAATAACTAGGGTCTGTGGAAACAATGCTTAAACCTTGTGGGGAGACCTTATTTAGTCCTTCTGACACCTAAAGAAGTCATTTTGGCTGCTCTAATGCAATTGGGTTGTCAAAAAATGTAATGGTTATAATTCACTTCTCCCACCTCAGAAAGGCAGAAATTGGAAGCCAAATATGCTGCAAAGGAACATTCTATGAGCCCGGTCATTAGAAACAGCAGAACACTGTTTAAACCCAGTGAAATTCAAATTTAACATGATTCAGACTATTTGTGCGCTTAAACAGAAAGGAGCTGTCAAAAAACAAGGGTGTTTGGAAACACTGCTAAAACCTTGTGGGGAGACCTTATTTGGTCCTTTTGACACCTAAATGAGTCATTTTGGCTGCTCTAATGCAAGTGGGCGGTTAAATAAGATAATGGTTATAATTCACTTCTCACACCTCAGAAAGGCAGAAATTGGAAGCCAAATATGCTGCAAAGGAACATTCTATGAGCCCGGTCATTAGAAACAGCAGAACACTGTTTAAACCCAGTGAAATTCAAATTTAACATGATTCAGACAATTTGTGCGCTGAAACAGAAGGGAGCTGTCCAATAACTAGGGTCTGTGAAAACAATGCTTAAACCTTGTGGGGAGACCTTATTTGGTCCTTTTGACACCTAAATAAGTCATTTTGGCTGCTCTAATGCAAGTGGGCGGTTAAATAATGTAATGGTTATAATTCACTTCTCTACACCTCAGAAAGGCAGAAATTGGAAGCCAAATATGCTGCAAAGGAACATTCTATGAGCCCGGTCATTAGAAACAGCAGAACACTGTTTAAACCCAGTGAAATTCAAATTTAACATGATTCAGACAATTTGTGCGCTGAAACAGAAGGGAGCTGTCTAAAAACTAGGATGTTTGGAAACACTGCTAAAACCTTGTGGGGAGATCTTATTTGGTCCTTTTGACACCTAAATAAGTCATTTTGGCTGCTCTAATGCAAGTGGGCGGTTAAATAATGTAATGGTTATAATTCACTTCTCACACCTCTGAAAGGCAGAAATTGGAAGCCAAATATGCTGCAAAGGAACATTCTATGAGCCCGGTCATTAGAAACAGCAGAACACTGTTTAAACCCAGTGAAATTCAAATTTAACATGATTCAGACAATTTGTGCGTTGAAACAGAAGGGAGCTGTCCAATAACTAGGGTCTGTGGAAACAATGCTTAAACCTTGTGGGGAGACCTTATTTGGTCCTTTTGACACCTAAATAAGTCATTTTGGCTTCTCTAATGCAAGTGGGTTGTCAAAAAATGTAATGGTTACAATTCACTTCTCACACCTCAGAAAGGCAGAAATTGGAAGCCAAATATGCTGCAAAGGAACATTCTATGAGCCCGGTCATTAGAAACAGCAGAACACTGTTTAAACCCAGTGAAATTCAAATTTAACATGATTCAGACAATTTGTGCGTTGAAACAGAAGGAAGCTGTCCAATAACTAGGGTCTGTGGAAACAATGCTTAAACCTTGTGGGGAGACCTTATTTGGTCCTTTTGACACCTAAATAAGTCATTTTGGCTTCTCTAATGCAAGTGGGTTGTCAAAAAATGTAATGGTTACAATTCACTTCTCACACCTCAGAAAGGCAGAAATTGGAAGCCAAATATGCTGCAAACGAACATTCTATGAGCCTGGTCATTAGAAACAGCAGAACACTGTTTAAACCCAGTGAAATTCAAATTTAACAAGATTCAGACAATTTGTGCGCTGAAACAGAAGGGAGCTGTCTAATAACTAGGGTCTGTGGAAACAATGCTTAAACCTTGTGGGGAGACCTTATTTGGTCCTTTTGACACCTAAATAAGTCATTTTGGCTGCTCTAATGCAAGTGGGTTGTCAAAAAATGTAATGGTTACAATTCACTTCTCACACCTCAGAAAGGCAGAAATTGGAAGCCAAATATGCTGCAAAGGAACTTTCTTTGAGCCCGGTCATTAGAAACAGCAGAACACTGTTTAAACCCAGTGAAATTAAAATTTAACATGATTCAGACAATTTGTGCGCTGAAACAGAAGGGAGCTGTCTAAAAACTAGGGTGTTTGGAAACACTGCTAAAACCTTGTGGGGAGACCTTATTTGGTCCTTTTGACACCTAAATAAGTCATTTTGGCTGCTCTAATGCAAGTGGGCGGTTAAATAATGTAATGGTTATAATTCACTTCTCACACCTCAGAAAGGCAGAAATTGGAAGCCAAATATGCTGCAAAGGAACATTCTATGAGCCCGGCCATTAGAAACAGCAGAACACTGTTTAAACCCAGTGAATTCAAATTTAACATGATTCAGACAATTTGTGCGCTGAAACAGAAGGGAGCTGTCCAATAACTAGGGTCTGTGGAAACAATGCTTAAACCTTGTGGGGAGACCTTATTTAGTCCTTCTGACACCTAAAGAAGTCATTTTGGCTGCTCTAATGCAATTGGGTTGTCAAAAAATGTAATGGTTATAATTCACTTCTCCCACCTCAGAAAGGCAGAAATTGGAAGCCAAATATGCTGCAAAGGAACATTCTATGAGCCCGGTCATTAGAAACAGCAGAACACTGTTTAAACCCAGTGAAATTCAAATTTAACATGATTCAGACTATTTGTGCGCTGAAACAGAAAGGAGCTGTCAAAAAACAAGGGTGTTTGGAAACACTGCTAAAACCTTGTGGGGAGACCTTATTTGGTCCTTTTGACACCTAAATGAGTCATTTTGGCTGCTCTAATGCAAGTGGGCGGTTAAATAAGATAATGGTTATAATTCACTTCTCACACCTCAGAAAGGCAGAAATTGGAGCCAAATATGCTGCAAAGGAACATTCTATGAGCAAGGGTCATTAGAAACAGCAGAACACTGTTTAAACCCAGTGAAATTCAAATTTAACATGATTCAGACAATTTGTGCGCTGAAACAGAAGGGAGCTGTCTAAAAACTAGGGTGTTTGGAAACACTGCTAAAACCTTGTGGGGAGACCTTATTTGGTCCTTTTGACACCTAAATAAGTCATTTTGGCTGCTCTAATGCAAGTGGGCGGTTAAATAATGTAATGGTTATAATTCACTTCTCACACCTCAGAAAGGCAGAAATTGGAAGCCAAATATGCTGCAAAGGAACATTCTATGAGCCCGGTCATTAGAAACAGCAGAACACTGTTTAAACCCAGTGAATTCAAATTTAACATGATTCAGACAATTTGTGCGCTGAAACAGAAGGGAGCTGTCCAAAAACTAGGGTCTGTGGAAACAATGCTTAAACCTTGTGGGGAGACCTTATTTAGTCCTTCTGACACCTAAAGAAGTCATTTTGGCTGCTCTAATGCAATTGGGTTGTCAAAAAATGTAATGGTTATAATTCACTTCTCCCACCTCAGAAAGGCAGAAATTAGAAGCCAAATATGCTGCAAAGGAACATTCTATGAGCCCGGTCATTAGAAACAGCAGAACACTGTTTAAACCCAGTGAAATTCAAATTTAACATGATTCAGACTATTTGTGCGCTGAAACAGAAGGGAGCTGTCTAAAAACTAGGGTGTTTGGAAACACTGCTAAAACCTTGTGGGGAGACCTTATTTGGTCCTTTTGACACCTAAAAAAGTCATTTTGGCTGCTCTAATGCAAGTGGGAGGTTAAATAAGATAATGGTTATAATTCACTTCTCACACCTCAGAAAGGCAGAAATTGGAAGCCAAATATGCTGCAAAGGAACATTCTATGAGCCCGGTCATTAGAAACAGCAGAACACTGTTTAAACACAGTGAAATTAAAATTTAACATGATTCAGACAATTTGTGCGCTGAAACAGAAGGGAGCTGTCTAAAAACAAGGGTGTTTTTGAAACACTGCAAAAACCTTGTGGGGAGACCTTATTTGGTCCTTTTGACACCTAAATAAGTCATTTTGGCTGCTCTAATGCAAATGGAGTGTTAAATAATGTAATGGGTATAATTCAATTGTCATACCTCAGAAAAGCAGAAATTGGAAGCCAAATATGCTGCAAAGGAACATTCTATGAGCCCGGTCATTAGAAACAGCAGAACACTGTTTAAACCCAGTGACATTCAAATTTAACATGATTAAGACAATTTGTGCGCGGAAACAGAAGAGAGCAGTCCAATAACTAGGGTCTGTGGAAACAATGCTTAAACCTTGTGGGGAGACCTTATTTAGTCCTTCTGACACCTAAATAAGTCATTTTGGCTGCTCTAATGCAAATGGAGTGTTAAATAATGTAATGGTTATAATTCAATTCTCATACCTCAGAAAAGCAGAAAATGGAAGCCAAATATGCTGCAAAGGAACATTCTATGAGCCCGGTCATTAGAAACAGCAGAACACTGTTTCATCCCAGTGAAATTCAAATTTAACATGATTGAGACAATTTGTGTGCTGAAATAGAAGGGAGCTGTCCAACAACTATTTTGTTTGGAAACAATGCTTAAACCTTGTGGGGAGACCTTATTTAGTCCTTCTGACACCTAAATAAGTCATTTTGGCTGCTCTAATGCAAATGGAGTGTTAAATAATGTAATGGTTATAATTCAATTGTCATACCTCAGAACAGCAGAAATTGGAAGCCAAATATGCTGCAAAGGAACATTCTATGAGCCCGGTCATTAGAAACAGCAGAACACTGTTTAAACCCAGTGAAATTCAAATTTAACATAATTCAGACTATTTGTGCGCTGAAACAGAAAGGAGCTGTCAAAAAACAAGGGTGTTTGGAAACACTGCTAAAACCTTGTGGGGAGACCTTATTTGGTCCTTTTGACACCTAAATAAGTCATTTTGGCTGCTCTAATGCAAATGGAGTGTTAAATAATGTAATAGTTATAATTCAATTGTCATACCTCAGAAAAGCAGAAATTGGAAGCCAAATATGCTGCAAAGGAACATTCTATGAGCCCGGTCATTAGAAACAGCAGAACACTGTTTCAACCCAGTGAAATTCAAATTTAACATGATTGAGACAATTTGTGCGCTGAAATAGAAGGGAGCTGTCCAACAACTATTTTGTTTGGAAACAATGCTTAATGTTACGAACTAGAATCAGGCAAACCCAGTATTCAAACCAAACAAGTGAGGTGAAGGAAAAAAACAGTATTTAATAATAAAACAGGGACAGGCAAGGCTCAATGGTCAAAATGGCAGTCCAAAATCCGGTACACAAAAGGCAGTCCAAAATAGGCAGAGGTACAGACAGGGCAAAGCAAGCTCGGATAACCATGGGACAGACTCAGGTCGGTAAACCGGTAAATCAGTCAGACAGGGCAGGAAAAACAGATCAGGGAACAGGCTGGCTCAGAATCAAAAAGGCTCTCAGGTTAGCATCAACAGGTCAATCAAGAAAGGAACGCTGGAAACAAAACTCACCGTGGGCTCGTTAATGATCTGGCGGAGAACTAAAGACTGAGGCAGAACTATATAGTGAAGTGCACAGGTGAAATGGAGTGAAAACTAATTACAGGGAAACAGCTGGAACTAATCAGAGGCAGGGAAGTGACTGACAGAGGAGTGACAAGCTAATAGGGTAAAAACAGGGAGGTGAGCTGGCAGGTGAACAGAACTGAGCTAAAAGCTTACAGAACCCTAACAGATAGTATAAAACAAAGAACAAAATCAAACCACAACAAAACTCAAACTATTCCATAATTCAAACTTAAGACAGAACCTAAAATCATGACAGAACCCCCTCCTTAAGGCCGGATTCCAGACGGCCTAAATCAAGACAAAGAAGACAGACTAGATCGGGTGGGTGGAGGGAGGTGCAGGACGGAGGGCTAGAATCAAACAAATGTCCAAATACAAACTAAAACAAAGCAAGATGAGTCAAGTTCTCAGGCGGGCGTCCAGGAGGACGGCCCCGACGAGTCAGGTTCTCAGGCGGGCGTCCAGGAGGACGGCCCCGACGAGTCAGGTTCTCCGGCGGGCGTCCAGGAGGACGACCCCGACGAGTCAGGTTCTCCGGCGGGCGTCCCGAAGGACAGCCTCGGCGTGTCAGGTTCTCCGGCGGACGTCCCGAAGGACAGCCTCGGCGTGTCAGGTTCTCCGGCGGACGTCCCGAAGGACGGCCTCGGCGTGTCAGGTTCTCCGGCGGACGTCCCGAAGGACGGCCTCGGCGTGTCAGGTTCTCCGGCGGACGACCTCGGCGTGTCAGGTTCTCCGGCGGACGTCCTAGGCGTGTCAGGTTCTCCGGCGGACGTCCTAGGCGTGTCAGGTTCTCCGGCGGACGTCCTAGGCGTGTCAGGTTCTCCGGCGGACGTCCTAGGCGTGTCAGGTTCTCCGGCGGACGTCCTAGGCGTGTCAGGTTCTCCGGCGGACGTCCTAGGCGTGTCAGGTTCTCCGGCGGACGTCCTAGGCGTGTCAGGTTCTCCGGCGGACGTCCCGGCGGACGACCCCTGTGAGACAGGTAATCCGGCGGGTGTCCTGTAGGACGGCCCCGGTTAGCAAAGATGTCCGGCGGCCGGTGGCGGAGCAGGTCTCTCATAGGCCGGCGGCGGAGCATGTCTCTTGGAGACCGGCGGCGGAGCAGCAACCTCGGAGGCCGTCGTCGGAACAGGACCCTCAGGAACCGACGCCTGGAGAGAGAGAGAACAGAACCTGGCGCCGGACTAAAGGCTGGAGACAGCGCCGGACTAAGAGCTAGAACAGACGCTTGGCTAAAGAGTTCAGGAGGCGCCTGGCTAAAGAGTTCAGGAGGCGCCTGGCTAAAGAGTTCAGGAGGAGCCTGGCTACAGAGTTCAGGATGAGCCTGGCTACAGAGTTCAGGAGGAGCCTGGCTACAGAGTTCAGGAGGAGCCTGGCTACAGGCTTCAGGTTCAGACGGCCCCTGGCTACAGGCTTCAGGTTCAGACGGCCCCTGGCTACAGGCTTCAGGTTCAGACGGCCCCTGGCTACAGGCTTCAGGTTCAGACGGCCCCTGGCTACAGGCTTCAGGTTCAGACGGCCCCTGGCTACAGGCTTCAGGTTCAGACGGCCCCTGGCTACAGGCTTCAGGTTCAGACGGCCCCTGGCTACAGGCTTCAGGTTCAGACGGCCCCTGGCTACAGGCTTCAGGTTCAGACGGCCCCTGGCTACAGGCTTCAGGTTCAGACGGCCCCTGGCTACAGGCTTCAGGTTCAGACGGCCCCTGGCTACAGGCTTCAGGTTCAGACGGCCCCTGGCTACAGGCTTCAGGTTCAGACGGGGCCTGGCTACAGGCTTCAGGTTCAGACGGGGCCTGGCTACAGGCTTCAGGTTCAGACGGGGCCTGGCTACAGGCTTCAGGTTCAGACGGGGCCTGGCTACAGGCTTCAGGTTCAGACGGGGCCTGGCTACAGGCTTCAGGTTCAGACGGGGCCTGGCTACAGACTTCAGGTTCACACGGGGCCTGGCTACAGACTTCAGGTTCACACGGGGCCTGGCTACAGGCTTCAGGTTCAGGAGGCCCCGGGCTACAGGCTTCAGGTTCAGGAGGCCCCGGGCTACAGACTTCAGGTTCTCCCAGACCCTTTAACACCCAGAACCTCAGCAGTAACCCCTCCAGAACATCCGACAAAGAGAGCCTGGTCAGCCACTTGGGAGATTGGCTGTCTAGCCAAAGGTGAGGGGGTAAGAGCTTCAGAAGAGGTCCAGGGACCTCTAAGTCTCCATGGGGCTCTGGGTGCTTGTCTTCTCGGCGAGACCCCCGACGCTTGTCGTCTGGACGAGACCCCCGACGGAGCTTGTCGTTTGGATGAGGGCCGCAACGCCGCTTGTCGTCTGGGCGAGGACCACGACGCCGTTTGTGGTCTGGGCGAGGGCCACGACGCCGTTTGTGGTCTGGGCGAGGGCCACGACGCCGTTTGTGGTCTGGGCGAGGGCCACGACGCCGTTTGTCGTCTGGGCGAGGGCCACGACACCCAGTGTCCCGATGAGCCCCAGAGTTGCGGCCTGAAAGAGGGCTCGTCTGAACCCCCTCCTCGTGGACCAGTGGTAGACCCTCCTGGGTTCCCGCGTCGCAGACTGGCGGCAGACCCTCCTGGGTTCCCACGTCGCAGACTGGCGGCGGACCCTCCTGGGTTCCCATGTTGCAGACTGGCGGCGGACCCTCCTGGGTTCCCACGTTGCAGACTGGCGGCGGACCCTCCTGGGTTCCCACGTCGCAAACTGGCGGCGGGCCCTCCTGGGTTCCCACGTCGCAAACTGGCGGCGGGCCCTCCTGGGTTGCAGCGTCTTGGGCCGGCTGCGGACCCTCCTGGGTTGCAGCGTCTTGGGCCGACTGCGGACCCTCCTGGGTTGCAGCGTCTTGGGCCGGCTGCGGACCCTCCTGGGTTGCAGCGTCTTGGGCCGACTGCGGACCCTCCGGGGTTGCAGCGTCTTGGGCCGGCTGCGGACCCTCCGGGGTTGCAGCGTCTTGGGCCGACTGCGGAGCCTCCGGGGGTGCAGCGTCTTGGGCCGGCTGCGGAGCCTCCGGGGGTGCAGCGTCTTGGGCCGGCTGCGGAGCCTCCGGGGGTGCAGCGTCTTGGGCCGGCTGCGGAGCCTCCGGGGGTGCAGCGTCTTGGGCCGGCTGCGGACCCTCCGGGGTTGCAGCGTCTTGGGCCGGCTGCGGACCCTCCGGGGTTGCAGCGTCTTGGGCCGGCTGCGGACCCTCCGGGGTTGCAGCGTCTTGGGCCGGCTGCGGACCCTCCGGGGTTGCAGCGTCTTGGGCCGGCTGCGGACCCTCCGGGGTTGCAGCGTCTTGGGCCGGCTGCGCAGACTGTGCTACTTTATAGCTGCCGGAAGCCGGCACTGGAGCTGAGGTAGAGGGCGGGTCCTCTGGGACAGGTGCAGGTGCCGAGGCGTCGGCTGGGCCCTTGGGGACAGGATTGAGTCCACTATAGAAACCCTGGAGAGCCGCTCTATAGTGCCCCTCGACCTCCTTTAATTTAGCCTCCAGCTCCTCTGAATACTGGCTGAAAAGAGTCTCCCTAAGGTCTTTAATAATAAGAGCTTTTGCCCCTATCTGGTCCTCCAGAGCCAGATCCTCAGCATCACGGGCGCCACTAGGAGGCGCTGTGGGCTGCTCAGCTCTGGAGAGCACCAGACTCCGATCCACTGGGCAGGAAGTGGCAACGGACGGGCGCGGTACTGGCTCGCCTGTCGGCCGAACTGAACAGGTGAAGGAGCGACCCACAGGTTTCCGTCCCCTCCTCCGACGGCGGGACGGCAGGACTTGCTGGAGGTTTAACTCCTTCGGTAGAGCCGGGATCGGCGGAGCCCACAGCGTTCCCTGCATCTCCTCTTCTGGAGGGAGAGAGAGAAAAAGATCCGGGCGAAGATCCCGCACTACCTCCGCTTCGACCTCCATAAACAAAGTTGGGTCAGGATAAAACCCACGGGCAGAGCCGACAGCGGTGTCGCTGGGTGAGTGATCCCTTCTATTCTGAGCAGAACCTGAATTAGTGACAAAAAGCCCTCCCAATCGTAAGCTCCGAGCAGGCAGCGAGTTACTGCTGCTGCGGCTGCTGGAGAGATGGCGTCTGGGACCGACACCAGGGGGACAGAACGCCAATCTGGAACCCTCCAAAGACATAGTTTGTGGAGGGGGGGAAAAAAAGGCAAAAAAAAATTTAAGGGGAGAAAAAAAAAAAAACCTCTACAAGCTTGTTTGGCGATAGGTTTTAGGTGGGCCAGATCATTCTGTTACGAACTAGAATCAGGCAAACCCAGTATTCAAACCAAACAAGTGAGGTGAAGGAAAAAAACAGTATTTAATAATAAAACAGGGACAGGCAAGGCTCAATGGTCAAAATGGCAGTCCAAAATCCGGTACACAAAAGGCAGTCCAAAATAGGCAGAGGTACAGACAGGGCAAAGCAAGCTCAGGTCGGTAAACCGGTAAATCAGTCAGACAGGGCAGGAAAAACAGATCAGGGAACAGGCTGGCTCAGAATCAAAAAGGCTCTCAGGTTAGCATCAACAGGTCAATCAAGAAAGGAACGCTGGAAACAAAACTCACCGTGGGCTCGTTAATGATCTGGCGGAGAACTAAAGACTGAGGCAGAACTATATAGTGAAGTGCACAGGTGAAATGGAGTGAAAACTAATTACAGGGAAACAGCTGGAACTAATCAGAGGCAGGGAAGTGACTGACAGAGGAGTGACAAGCTAATAGGGTAAAAACAGGGAGGTGAGCTGGCAGGTGAACAGAACTGAGCTAAAAGCTTACAGAACCCTAACAGATAGTATAAAACAAAGAACAAAATCAAACCACAACAAAACTCAAACTATTCCATAATTCAAACTTAAGACAGAACCTAAAATCATGACACTTAAACCTTGTGGGGAGACCTTATTTGGTCCTTTTGACACCTAAATAAGTCATTTTGGCTGCTCTAATGCAAATGGAGTGTTAAATAATGTAATGGTTACAATTCAATTGTCATACCTCAGAAAAGCAGAAATTGGAAGCCAAATATGCTGCAAAGGAACATTCTATGAGCCCGGTCATTAGAAACAGCAGAACACTGTTTAAACCCAGTGAAATTAAAATTTAACATGATTCAGACAATTTGTGCGCTGAAACAGAAGGGAGCTGTCCAATAACTAGGGTCTGTGGAAACAATGCTTAAACCTTGTGGGGAGACCTTATTTAGTCCTTCTGACTCCTAAAGAAGTCATTTTGGCTGCTCTAATGCAATTGGGTTGTCAAAAAATGTAATGGTTATAATTCACTTCTCACACCTCAGAAAGGCAGAAATTGGAAGCCAAATATGCTGCAAACGAACATTCTATGAGCCTGGTCATTAAAAACAGCAGAACACTGTTTAAACCCAGTGAAATTCAAATTTAACATGATTCAGGCTATTTGTGCGCTGAAACAGAAGGGAGCTGTCTAAAAACTAGGGTGTTTTTGAAACACTGCTAAAACCTTGTGGGGAGACCTTATTTGGTCCTTTTGACACCTAAATAAGTCATTTTGGCTGCTCTAATGCAAATGGAGTGTTAAATAATGTAATGGTTATAATTCAATTCTCATACCTCAGAAAAGCAGAAATTGGAAGCCAAATATGCTGCAAAGGAACAGTCTATGAGCCCGGTCATTAGAAACAGCAGAACACTGTTTCAACCCAGTGAAATTCAAATTTAACATGATTGAGACAATTTGTGCGCTGAAATAGAAGGGAGCTGTCCAACAACTATTTTGTTTGGAAACAATGCTTAAACCTTGTGGGGAGACCTTATTTAGTCCTTCTGACACCTAAAGAAGTCATTTTGGCTTCTCTAATGCAAGTGGGTTGTCAAAAAATGTAATGGTTACAATTCACTTCTCACAGCTCAGAAAGGCAGAAATTGGAAGCCAAATATGCTGCAAAGGAACATTCTATGAGCCCGGTCATTAGAAACAGCAGAACACTGTTTAAACCCAGTGAAATTCAAATTCAACATGATTCAGACTATTTATGCGATGAAACAGAAGGGAGCTGTCTAAAAACTAGGGTGTTTTTGAAACACTGCTAAAACCTTGTGGGGAGACCTTATTTGGTCCTTTTGACACCTAAATAACTCATTTTGGCTGCTCTAATGCAAGTGGGTTGTCAAAAAATGTAATGGTTATTATTCACTTCTCACACCTCAGAAAGGCCGAAATTGGAAGCCAAATATGCTACAAAGGAACATTCTATGAGTCCGGTCATTAGAAACAGCAGAACACTGTTTAAACCCAGTAAAATTAAAATTTAACATGATTCAGACAATTTGTGCGCTGAAACAGAAGGGAGCTGTCCAATAACTAGGGTCTCTGGAAACAATGCTTAAACCTTGTGGGGAGACCTTATTTGGTCCTTTTGACACCTAAATAAGTCATTTTGGCTGCTCTAATGCAAGTGGGTTGTCAAAAAATGTAATGGTTATAATTCACTTCTCACACCTCAGAAAGGCCGAAATTGGAAGCCAAATATGCTACAAAGGAACATTCTATGAGTCCGGTCATTAGAAACAGCAGAACACTGTTTAAACCCAGTTAAATTCATATTTAACATGATTTAGACAATTTGTGCGCTAAAACAGATGGGAGCTGTCCAACAGCTAGTGTGTTTGGAAACAATGCTTAAACCTTGTGGGGAGACCTTATTTAGTCCTTCTGACACCTAAATAAGTCATTTTGGCTGCTCTAATGCAAATGGAGTGTTAAATAATGTAATGGTTATAATTCAATTCTCATACCTCAGAAAAGCAGAAATTGGAAGCCAAATATGCTGCAAAGGAACATTCTATGAGCCCGGTCATTAGAAACAGCAGAACACTGTTTCAACCCAGTGAAATTCAAATTTAACATGATTGAGACAATTTGTGCGCTGAAATAGAAGGGAGCTGTCCAACAACTATTTTGTTTGGAAACAATGCTTAAACCTTGTGGGGAGACCTTATTTAGTCCTTCTGACACCTAAATAAGTCATTTTGGCTGCTCTAATGCAAATGGAGTGTTAAATAATGTAATGGTTACAATTCAATTGTCATACCTCAGAAAAGCAGAAATTGGAAGCCAAATATGCTGCAAAGGAACATTCTATGAGCCCGGTCATTAGAAACAGCAGAACACTGTTTAAACCCAGTGAAATTAAAATTTAACATGATTCAGACAATTTGTGCGCTGAAACAGAAGGGAGCTGTCCAATAACTAGGGTCTGTGGAAACAATGCTTAAACCTTGTGGGGAGACCTTATTTAGTCCTTCTGACACCTAAAGAAGTCATTTTGGCTGCTCTAATGCAATTGGGTTGTCAAAAAATGTAATGGTTATAATTCACTTCTCACACCTCAGAAAGGCAGAAATTGGAAGCCAAATATGCTGCAAAGGAACATTCTATGAGCCCGGTCATTAGAAACAGCAGAACACTGTTTAAACCCAGTGAAATTCAAATTTAACATGATTTAGACAATTTGTGCGCTAAAACAGATGGGAGCTGTCCAACAGCTAGTGTGTTTGGAAACAATGCTTAAACCTTGCGGGGAGACCTTATTTAGTCCTTCTGACACCTAAATAAGTCATTTTGGCTGCTCTAATGCAAATGGAGTGTTAAATAATGTAATGGTTATAATTCAATTCTCATACCTCAGAAAAGCAGAAATTGGAAGCCAAATATGCTGCAAAGGAACATTCTATGAGCCCGGTCATTAGAAACAGCAGAACACTGTTTCAACCCAGTGAAATTCAATTTAACATGATTGAGACAATTTGTGCGCTGAAATAGAAGGGAGCTGTCCAACAACTATTTTGTTTGGAAACAATGCTTAAACCTTGTGGGGAGACCTTATTTAGTCCTTCTGACACCTAAATAAGTCATTTTGGCTGCTCTAATGCAAATGGAGTGTTAAATAATGTAATGGTTACAATTCAATTGTCATACCTCAGAAAAGCAGAAATTGGAAGCCAAATATGCTGCAAAGGAACATTCTATGAGCCCGGTCATTAGAAACAGCAGAACACTGTTTAAACCCAGTGAAATTCAAATTTAACATGATTCAGACAATTTGTGCGCTGAAACAGAAGGGAGCTGTCCAATAACTAGGGTCTGTGGAAACAATGCTTAAACTTGTGGGGAGACCTTATTTAGTCCTTCTGACACCTAAAGAAGTCATTTTGGCTGCTCTAATGCAATTGGGTTGTCAAAAAATGTAATGGTTATAATTCACTTCTCAAACCTCAGAAAGGCAGAAATTGGAAGCCAAATATGCTGCAAACGAACATTCTATGAGCCCGGTCATTAGAAACAGCAGAACACTGTTTAAACCCAGTGAAATTCAAATTTAACATGATTCAGGCTATTTGTGCGCTGAAACAGAAGGGAGCTGTCTAAAAACTAGGGTGTTTTTGAAACACTGCTAAAACCTTGTGGGGAGACCTTATTTGGTCCTTTTGACACCTAAATAAGTCTTTTTGGCTGCTCTAATGCAAGTGGGTTGTCAAAAAATGTAATGGTTATAATTCACTTCTCACACCTCAGAAAGGCCGAAATTGGAAGCCAAATATGCTGCAAAGGAACATTCTATGAGCCCGGTCATTAGAAACAGCAGAACACTGTTTCAACCCAGTGAAATTCAAATTTAACATGATTGAGACAATTTGTGCGCTGAAATAGAAGGGAGCTGTCCAACAACTATTTTGTTTGGAAACAATGCTTAAACCTTGTGGGGAGACCTTATTTAGTCCTTCTGACACCTAAATAAGTCATTTTGGCTGCTCTAATGCAAATGGAGTGTTAAATAATGTAATGGTTACAATTCAATTGTCATACCTCAGAAAAGCAGAAATTGGAAGCCAAATATGCTGCAAAGGAACATTATATGAGCCTGGTCATTAGAAACAGCAGAACACTGTTTAAACCCAGTGAAATTAAAATTTAACATGATTCAGACAATTTGTGCGCTGAAACAGAAGGGAGCTGTCCATTAACTAGGTTCTGTGGAAACAATGCTTAAACCTTGTGGGGAGACCTTATTTAGTCCTTCTGACACCTAAAGAAGTCATTTTGGCTTCTCTAATGCAAGTGGGTTGTCAAAAAATGTAATGGTTACAATTCACTTCTCACAGCTCAGAAAGGCAGAAATTGGAAGCCAAATATGCTGCAAAGGAACATTCTATGAGCCCGGTCATTAGAAACAGCAGAACACTGTTTAAACCCAGTGAAATTCAAATTCAACATGATTCAGACTATTTATGCGATGAAACAGAAGGGAGCTGTCTAAAAACTAGGGTGTTTTTGAAACACTGCTAAAACCTTGTGGGGAGACCTTATTTGGTCCTTTTGACACCTAAATAAGTCATTTTGGCTGCTCTAATGCAAGTGGGTTGTCAAAAAATGTAATGGTTATAATTCACTTCTCACACCTCAGAAAGGCCGAAATTGGAAGCCAAATATGCTACAAGAGAACATTCTATGAGTCCGGTCATTAGAAACAGCAGAACACTGTTTAAACCCAGTAAAATTAAAATTTAACATGATTCAGACAATTTGTGCGCTGAAACAGAAGGGAGCTGTCCAATAACTAGGGTCTCTGGAAACAATGCTTAAACCTTGTGGGGAGACCTTATTTGGTCCTTTTGACACCTAAATAAGTCATTTTGGCTGCTCTAATGCAAGTGGGTTGTCAAAAAATGTAATGGTTATAATTCACTTCTCACACCTCAGAAAGGCCGAAATTGGAAGCCAAATATGCTACAAAGGAACATTCTATGAGTCCGGTCATTAGAAACAGCAGAACACTGTTTCAACCCAGTGAAATTCAAATTTAACATGATTGAGACAATTTGTGCGCTGAAATAGAAGGGAGCTGTCCAACAACTATTTTGTTTGGAAACAATGCTTAAACCTTGTGGGGAGACCTTATTTAGTCCTTCTGACACCTAAATAAGTCATTTTGGCTGCTCTAATGCAAATGGAGTGTTAAATAATGTAATGGTTACAATTGTCATACCTCAGAAAAGCAGAAATTGGAAGCCAAATATGCTGCAAAGGAACATTCTATGAGCCCGGTCATTAGAAACAGCAGAACACTGTTTCAACCCAGTGAAATTCAAATTTAACATGATTGAGACAATTTGTGCGCTGAAATAGAAGGGAGCTGTCCAACAACTATTTTGTTTGGAAACAATGCTTAAACCTTGTGGGGAGACCTTATTTAGTCCTTCTGACACCTAAATAAGTCATTTTGGCTGCTCTAATGCAAATGGAGTGTTAAATAATGTAATGGTTACAATTGTCATACCTCAGAAAAGCAGAAATTGGAAGCCAAATATGCTGCAAAGGAACATTCTATGAGCCCGGTCATTAGAAACAGCAGAACACTGTTTAAACCCAGTGAAATTAAAATTTAACATGATTCAGACAATTTGTGCGCTGAAACAGAAGGGAGCTGTCCAATAACTAGGGTCTGTGGAAACAATGCTTAAACCTTGTGGGGAGACCTTATTTAGTCCTTCTGACACCTAAAGAAGTCATTTTGGCTGCTCTAATGCAATTGGGTTGTCAAAAAATGTAATGGTTATAATTCACTTCTCACACCTCAGAAAGGCAGAAATTGGAAGCCAAATATGCTGCAAAGGAACATTCTATGAGCCCGGTCATTAGAAACAGCAGAACACTGTTTAAACCCAGTGAAATTCAAATTTAACATGATTTAGACAATTTGTGCGCTAAAACAGATGGGAGCTGTCCAACAGCTAGTGTGTTTGGAAACAATGCTTAAACCTTGTGGGGAGACCTTATTTAGTCCTTCTGACACCTAAATAAGTCATTTTGGCTGCTCTAATGCAAATGGAGTGTTAAATAATGTAATGGTTATAATTCAATTCTCATACCTCAGAAAAGCAGAAATTGGAAGCCAAATATGCTGCAAAGGAACATTCTATGAGCCCGGTCATTAGAAACAGCAGAACACTGTTTCAACCCAGTGAAATTCAATTTAACATGATTGAGACAATTTGTGCGCGGAAATAGAAGGGAGCTGTCCAACAACTATTTTGTTTGGAAACAATGCTTAAACCTTGTGGGGAGACCTTATTTAGTCCTTCTGACACCTAAATAACTCATTTTGGCTGCTCTAATGCAAATGGAGTGTTAAATAATGTAATGGTTACAATTCAATTGTCATACCTCAGAAAAGCAGAAATTGGAAGCCAAATATGCTGCAAAGGAACATTCTATGAGCCCGGTCATTAGAAACAGCAGAACACTGTTTAAACCCAGTGAAATTCAAATTTAACATGATTCAGGCTATTTGTGCGCTGAAACAGAAGGGAGCTGTCTAAAAACTAGGGTGTTTTTGAAACACTGCTAAAACCTTGTGGGGAGACCTTATTTGGTCCTTTTGACACCTAAATAAGTCATTTTGGCTGCTCTAATGCAAGTGGGTTGTCAAAAAATGTAATGGTTATAATTCACTTCTCACACCTCAGAAAGGCCGAAATTGGAAGCCAAATATGCTGCAAAGGAACATTCTATGAGCCCGGTCATTAGAAACAGCAGAACACTGTTTCAACCCAGTGAAATTCAAATTTAACATGATTGAGACAATTTGTGCGCTGAAATAGAAGGGAGCTGTCCAACAACTATTTTGTTTGGAAACAATGCTTAAACCTTGTGGGGAGACCTTATTTAGTCCTTCTGACACCTAAATAAGTCATTTTGGCTGCTCTAATGCAAATGGAGTGCTAAATAATGTAATGGTTATAATTCAATTCTCATACCTCAGAAAAGCAGAACTTGGAAGCCAAATATGCTGCAAAGGAACAGTCTATGAGCCCGGTCATTAGAAACAGCAGAACACTGTTTCAACCCAGTGAAATTCAAATTTAACATGATTGAGACAATTTGTGCGCTGAAATAGAAGGGAGCTGTCCAACAACTATTTTGTTTGGAAACAATGCTTAAACCTTGTGGGGAGACCTTATTTAGTCCTTCTGACACCTAAATAAGTCATTTTGGCTGCTCTAATGCAAATGGAGTGTTAAATAATGTAATGGTTACAATTCAATTGTCATACCTCAGAAAAGCAGAAATTGGAAGCCAAATATGCTGCAAAGGAACATTCTATGAGCCTGGTCATTAGAAACAGCAGAACACTGTTTAAACCCAGTGAAATTAAAATTTAACATGATTCAGACAATTTGTGCGCTGAAACAGAAGGGAGCTGTCCATTAACTAGGTTCTGTGGAAACAATGCTTAAACCTTGTGGGGAGACCTTATTTAGTCCTTCTGACACCTAAATAAGTCATTTTGGCTTCTGTAATGCAAGTGGGTTGTCAAAAAATGTAATGGTTACAATTCACTTCTCACAGCTCAGAAAGGCAGAAATTGGAAGCCAAATATGCTGCAAAGGAACATTCTATGAGCCCGGTCATTAGAAACAGCAGAACACTGTTTAAACCCAGTGAAATTCAAATTCAACATGATTCAGACTATTTATGCGATGAAACAGAAGGGAGCTGTCTAAAAACTAGGGTGTTTTTGAAACACTGCTAAAACCTTGTGGGGAGACCTTATTTGGTCCTTTTGACACCTAAATAAGTCATTTTGGCTGCTCTAATGCAAGTGGGTTGTCAAAAAATGTAATGGTTATAATTCACTTCTCACACCTCAGAAAGGCCGAAATTGGAAGCCAAATATGCTACAAAGGAACATTCTATGAGTCCGGTCATTAGAAACAGCAGAACACTGTTTAAACCCAGTAAAATTAAAATTTAACATGATTCAGACAATTTGTGCGCTGAAACAGAAGGGAGCTGTCCAATAACTAGGGTCTCTGGAAACAATGCTTAAACCTTGTGGGGAGACCTTATTTGGTCCTTTTGACACCTAAATAAGTCATTTTGGCTGCTCTAATGCAAGTGGGTTGTCAAAAAATGTAATGGTTATAATTCACTTCTCACACCTCAGAAAGGCCGAAATTGGAAGCCAAATATGCTACAAAGGAACATTCTATGAGTCCGGTCATTAGAAACAGCAGAACACTGTTTAAACCCAGTTAAATTCATATTTAACATGATTTAGACAATTTGTGCGCTAAAACAGATGGGAGCTGTCCAACAGCTAGTGTGTTTGGAAACAATGCTTAAACCTTGTGGGGAGACCTTATTTAGTCCTTCTGACACCTAAATAAGTCATTTTGGCTGCTCTAATGCAAATGGAGTGTTAAATAATGTAATGGTTATAATTCAATTCTCATACCTCAGAAAAGCAGAAATTGGAAGCCAAATATGCTGCAAAAGAACATTCTATGAGCCCGGTCATTAGAAACAGCAGAACACTGTTTCAACCCAGTGAAATTCAAATTTAACATGATTGAGACAATTTGTGCGCTGAAATAGAAGGGAGCTGTCCAACAACTATTTTGTTTGGAAACAATGCTTAAACCTTGTGGGGAGACCTTATTTAGTCCTTCTGACACCTAAATAAGTCATTTTGGCTGCTCTAATGCAAATGGAGTGTTAAATAATGTAATGGTTACAATTCAATTGTCATACCTCAGAAAAGCAGAAATTGGAAGCCAAATATGCTGCAAAGGAACATTCTATGAGCCCGGTCATTAGAAACAGCAGAACACTGTTTAAACCCAGTGAAATTAAAATTTAACATGATTCAGACAATTTGTGCGCTGAAACAGAAGGGAGCTGTCAGATAACTAGGGTCTGTGGAAACAATGCTTAAACCTTGTGGGGAGACCTTATTTAGTCCTTCTGACACCTAAAGAAGTCATTTTGGCTGCTCTAATGCAATTGGGTTGTCAAAAAATGTAATGGTTATAATTCACTTCTCACACCTCAGAAAGGCAGAAATTGGAAGCCAAATATGCTGCAAAGGAACATTCTATGAGCCCGGTCATTAGAAACAGCAGAACACTGTTTCAACCCAGTGAAATTCAAATTTAACATGATTTAGACAATTTGTGCGCTAAAACAGATGGGAGCTGTCCAACAGCTAGTGTGTTTGGAAACAATGCTTAAACCTTGTGGGGAGACCTTATTTAGTCCTTCTGACACCTAAATAAGTCATTTTGGCTGCTCTAATGCAAATGGAGTGTTAAATAATGTAATGGTTATAATTCAATTCTCATACCTCAGAAAAGCAGAAATTGGAAGCCAAATATGCTGCAAAGGAACATTCTATGAGCCCGGTCATTAGAAACAGCAGAACACTGTTTCAACCCAGTGAAATTCAATTTAACATGATTGAGACAATTTGTGCGCTGAAATAGAAGGGAGCTGTCCAACAACTATTTTGTTTGGAAACAATGCTTAAACCTTGTGGGGAGACCTTATTTAGTCCTTCTGACACCTAAATAACTCATTTTGGCTGCTCTAATGCAAATGGAGTGTTAAATAATGTAATGGTTACAATTCAATTGTCATACCTCAGAAAAGCAGAAATTGGAAGCCAAATATGCTGCAAAGGAACATTCTATGAGCCCGGTCATTAGAAACAGCAGAACACTGTTTAAACCCAGTGAAATTAAAATTTAACATGATTCAGACAATTTGTGCGCTGAAACAGAAGGGAGCTGTCCAATAACTAGGGTCTGTGGAAACAATGCTTAAACCTTGTGGGGAGACCTTATTTAGTCCTTCTGACACCTAAAGAAGTCATTTTGGCTGCTCTAATGCAATTGGGTTGTCAAAAAATGTAATGGTTATAATTCACTTCTCACACCTCAGAAAGGCAGAAATTGGAAGCCAAATATGCTGCAAACGAACATTCTATGAGCCCGGTCATTAGAAACAGCAGAACACTGTTTAAACCCAGTGAAATTCAAATTTAACATGATTCAGGCTATTTGTGCGCTGAAACAGAAGGGAGCTGTCTAAAAACTAGGGTGTTTTTGAAACACTGCTAAAACCTTGTGGGGAGACCTTATTTGGTCCTTTTGACACCTAAATAAGTCATTTTGGCTGCTCTAATGCAAGTGGGTTGTCAAAAAATGTAATGGTTATAATTCACTTCTCACACCTCAGAAAGGCCGAAATTGGAAGCCAAATATGCTGCAAAGGAACATTCTATGAGCCCGGTCATTAGAAACAGCAGAACACTGTTTCAACCCAGTGAAATTCAAATTTAACATGATTGAGACAATTTGTGCGCTGAAATAGAAGGGAGCTGTCCAACAACTATTTTGTTTGGAAACAATGCTTAAACCTTGTGGGGAGACCTTATTTAGTCCTTCTGACACCTAAATAAGTCATTTTGGCTACTCTAATGCAAATGGAGTGTTAAATAATGTAATGGTTATAATTCAATTCTCATACCTCAGAAAAGCAGAAATTGGAAGCCAAATATGCTGCAAAGGAACAGTCTATGAGCCCGGTCATTAGAAACAGCAGAACACTGTTTCAACCCAGTGAAATTCAAATTTAACATGATTGAGACAATTTGTGCGCTGAAATAGAAGGGAGCTGTCCAACAACTATTTTGTTTGGAAACAATGCTTAAACCTTGTGGGGAGACCTTATTTAGTCCTTCTGACACCTAAATAAGTCATTTTGGCTGCTCTAATGCAAATGGAGTGTTAAATAATGTAATGGTTACAATTCAATTGTCATACCTCAGAAAAGCAGAAATTGGAAGCCAAATATGCTGCAAAGGAACATTCTATGAGCCTGGTCATTAGAAACAGCAGAACACTGTTTAAACCCAGTGAAATTAAAATTTAACATGATTCAGACAATTTGTGCGCTGAAACAGAAGGGAGCTGTCCATTAACTAGGTTCTGTGGAAACAATGCTTAAACCTTGTGGGGAGACCTTATTTAGTCCTTCTGACACCTAAAGAAGTCATTTTGGCTTCTCTAATGCAAGTGGGTTGTCAAAAAATGTAATGGTTACAATTCACTTCTCACAGCTCAGAAAGGCAGAAATTGGAAGCCAAATATGCTGCAAAGGAACATTCTATGAGCCCGGTCATTAGAAACAGCAGAACACTGTTTAAACCCAGTGAAATTCAAATTCAACATGATTCAGACTATTTATGCGATGAAACAGAAGGGAGCTGTCTAAAAACTAGGGTGTTTTTGAAACACTGCTAAAACCTTGTGGGGAGACCTTATTTGGTCCTTTTGACACCTAAATAAGTCATTTTGGCTGCTCTAATGCAAGTGGGTTGTCAAAAAATGTAATGGTTATAATTCACTTCTCACACCTCAGAAAGGCCGAAATTGGAAGCCAAATATGCTACAAAGGAACATTCTATGAGTCCGGTCATTAGAAACAGCAGAACACTGTTTAAACCCAGTAAAATTAAAATTTAACATGATTCAGACAATTTGTGCGCTGAAACAGAAGGGAGCTGTCCAATAACTAGGGTCTCTGGAAACAATGCTTAAACCTTGTGGGGAGACCTTATTTGGTCCTTTTGACACCTAAATAAGTCATTTTGGCTGCTCTAATGCAAGTGGGTTGTCAAAAAATGTAATGGTGATAATTCACTTCTCACACCTCAGAAAGGCCGAAATTGGAAGCCAAATATGCTACAAAGGAACATTCTATGAGTCCGGTCATTAGAAACAGCAGAACACTGTTTAAACCCAGTTAAATTCATATTTAACATGATTTAGACAATTTGTGCGCTAAAACAGATGGGAGCTGTCCAACAGCTAGTGTGTTTGGAAACAATGCTTAAACCTTGTGGGGAGACCTTATTTAGTCCTTCTGACACCTAAATAAGTCATTTTGGCTGCTCTAATGCAAATGGAGTGTTAAATAATGTAATGGTTATAATTCAATTCTCATACCTCAGAAAAGCAGAAATTGGAAGCCAAATATGCTGCAAAGGAACATTCTATGAGCCCGGTCATTAGAAACAGCAGAACACTGTTTCAACCCAGTGAAATTCAAATTTAACATGATTGAGACAATTTGTGCGCTGAAATAGAAGGGAGCTGTCCAACAACTATTTTGTTTGGAAACAATGCTTAAACCTTGTGGGGAGACCTTATTTAGTCCTTCTGACACCTAAATAAGTCA
Organism: Fundulus diaphanus; assembly: GCA_037039145.1. Lineage (NCBI taxonomy): Eukaryota > Metazoa > Chordata > Actinopteri > Cyprinodontiformes > Fundulidae > Fundulus > Fundulus diaphanus. Next base: position 3,366,809 of record CM073130.1, on the reverse strand, counting down.
TTTTGGCTGCTCTAATGCAAATGGAGTGTTAAATAATGTAATGGTTACAATTCAATTGTCATACCTCAGAAAAGCAGAAATTGGAAGCCATATATGCTGCAAAGGAACATTCTATGAGCCCGGTCATTAGAAACAGCAGAACACTGTTTAAACCCAGTGAAATTAAAATTTAACATGATTCAGACAATTTGTGCGCTGAAACAGAAGGGAGCTGTCCAATAACTAGGGTCTGTGGAAACAATGCTTAAACCTTGTGGGGAGACCTTATTTAGTCCTTCTGACACCTAAAGAAGTCATTTTGGCTGCTCTAATGCAATTGGGTTGTCAAAAAATGTAATGGTTATAATTCACTTCTCACACCTATGAAAGGCAGAAATTGGAAGCCAAATATGCTGCAAAGGAACATTCTATGAGCCCGGTCATTAGAAACAGCAGAACACTGTTTAAACCCAGTGAAATTCAAATTTAACATGATTTAGACAATTTGTGCGCTAAAACAGATGGGAGCTGTCCAACAGCTAGTGTGTTTGGAAACAATGCTTAAACCTTGTGGGGAGACCTTATTTAGTCCTTCTGACACCTAAATAAGTCATTTTGGCTGCTCTAATGCAAATGGAGTGTTAAATAATGTAATGGTTACAATTCAATTGTCATACCTCAGAAAAGCAGAAATTGGAAGCCAAATATGCTGCAAAGGAACATTCTATGAGCCCGGTCTGTAATGATTTGTGAGGAGAGAACCCAAAAGTAAGCCGGACACTGAGCTGGAACTTAAAAAAAGGGTTTTAATAACAAAATCCAGGTGGCAAAAGGCAGACTCAAAAAACAGGACAGGCACGGAACGACAGACAGGCAGGATGGATACAAAAATAATCAGAGGCTGGAGAGGGCTTACCGCAGACTGACGCGAGGGATACACACAAGACGTTCCAGCAACAAACAAACAACTGAGGCAGGCTTAAATAGGAAAATGGAACAGGTGAGAAGGGCGGGACCAATTAACCAAAACAGGTGAAAGCAGTAGAGGGAACATACAGACTAATAAAGAAAGTAAGACCAAGACTAATGAACACATCAAAAAACAACACAACACAGAAATAAATCCTAAAACAGAAAAGTTGACTAACTGAAAATAACCTAAACCACAACAGAACGTTACAGAGCCCCCCCCTCAAGCGCGGATTCCAGACGCCCTCCGAAGTCTAAAAATAAATAAATAAATTCAGACCGGGCGGGTGGAGGGGGCTACAGGTCGGAGGGCCAGAGTCCGAAAAAGAACACACAATCAATTAAAAAAAAACAACCCACAAAGGGCGAGCCTCAAAAAATAAAGAGTCCAAAACAGTCTACGTGACCGTCCCAGAGGACGGTCCCGGCGAGACAAGATCTCCGGTGATCGTCCCGGAAGACCAGCTAGACGTGACAGGGTCTCCGGCGGTCGTCCCGACGGACGGCCCAGACGTGACAGGTTCTCCGGCGGTCGTCCCGACGGACGGCCCAGACGTGACAGGTTCTCCGGCGGTCGTCCCGGCGGCCGGCCCAGACGTAACAGATTCTCCGGCGGTCGTCCCGGTGGACGGCTCAGACGTGACAGATACTCCGGCGGTCGTCCCGGCTGACGGCCACGGCGAGACAGGTTCTCCGGCGGACGGCCCCGGCGAGACAGGTTCTCCGGCGGACGGCCCCGGCGAGACAGGTTCTCCGGCGGACGGCCCCGGCGAGACAGGTTCTCGGGCGGACGGCCCCGGCGAGACAGGTTCTCCGGCGGACGGCCCAGGCAAGTCAGGACCTCAGGAGGCCGCCGGCGGAGCAGGGCAACAGAAGGCCGTCGGCGGAGCAGGAACCTCATATACCGTCGGCGGAGCAGGAACCTCGGACCCCGACTCCTGAAGGGAGAGAAGACAGAACCGGGTTCCAGACTACAGGCTAGGGGAGGCGTCGGACTACAGACTACGGAGGACGTCGAACTACGGGCTAAGGCAGGCGCCGGACTACGGGCTAAGGCGGGCGCCGGACTACGGGCTAAGGCGGGCGCCGGACTACGGGCTAAGGCGGGCGCCAGACTACAGGCTAAGGCGGGCGCCAGACTACAGGCTGAGGAGGGCGCCGGACTACAGGCTGAGGAGGGCGCCGGACTACAGGCTGAGGAGGGCGCCGGACTACAGGCTGAGGAGGGCGCCGGACTACAGGCTACAGGCGGCGGCGCCTGGTTAACAGCTACAGGCGGCGGCGCCTGGTTAACAGCTACAGGCGGCGGCGCCTGGTTAACGGCTACAGGCGGCGGCGCCTGGTTAACGGCTACGGAAGAGGGAGCCTGGGTACAGGCGACAGAAGGGGATGCCTGGCTACAGGCAGCTGAAGGGATTGCCTGGCTACAGGCGACTGAAGGGGAAGCCTGGCTACAGGCGACTGAAGAAGGAGCCTGGCTACGGGCGACTGAAGAAGGAGCCTGGCTACAGGCGACTCCCGAAGGAGCCTGACTACAGGCGACCGAAGGGGGAGCCTGGCTAGAGGCGACAGAAGGGGATGCCTGGCTGCAGGCGACTGAAGGGGGAGCCTGGCTGCAGGCGACTGAAGGGGGAGCCTGACTATAGGCGACTACCGAAGGAGCCTGACTACAGGCGACCGAAGGGGGAGCCTGGCTACAGGCGACAGAAGGGGATGCCTGGCTACAGGCGGCTGAAGGGGATGCCTGGCTGCAGGCGACTGAAGGGGGAGCCTGGCTACAGGCTGCTACCGAAGGAGCCTGACTACAGGCGACTACCGAAGGAGCCTGACTACAGGCGACCGAAGGGGGAGCCTGGCTACAAGCGACAGAAGGGGATGCCTGGCTACAGGCGGCTGAAGGGGATGCCTGGCTGCAGGCGACTGAAGGGGGAGCCTGGCTGCAGGCAGAAGGCAGAAATTGGAAGCCAAATATGCTGCAAAGGAACATTCTATGAGCCCGGTCATTAGAAACAGCAGAACACTGTTTAAACCCAGTGAAATTCAAATTTAACATGATTTAGACAATTTGTGCGCTAAAACAGATGGGAGCTGTCCAACAGCTAATGTGTTTGGAAACAATGCTTAAACCTTGTGGGGAGACCTTATTTAGTCCTTCTGACACCTAAATAAGTCATTTTGGCTGCTCTAATGCAAATGGAGTGTTAAATAATGTAATGGTTATAATTCAATTCTCATACCTCAGAAAAGCAGAAATTGGAAGCCAAATATGCTGCAAAGGAACATTCTATGAGCCCGGTCATTAGAAACAGCAGAACACTGTTTCAACCCAGTGAAATTCAATTTAACATGATTGAGACAATTTGTGCGCTGAAATAGAAGGGAGCTGTCCAACAACTATTTTGTTTGGAAACAATGCTTAAACCTTGTGGGGAGACCTTATTTAGTCCTTCTGACACCTAAATAAGTCATTTTGGCTGCTCTAATGCAAATGGAGTGTTAAATAATGTAATGGTTACAATTCAATTGTCATACCTCAGAAAAGCAGAAATTGGAAGCCAAATATGCTGCAAAGGAACATTCTATGAGCCCGGTCTGTAATGATTTGTGAGGAGAGAACCCAAAAGTAAGCCGGACACTGAGCTGGAACTTAAAAAAAGGGTTTTAATAACAAAATCCAGGTGGCAAAAGGCAGACTCAAAAAACAGGACAGGCACGGAACGACAGACAGGCAGGATGGATACAAAAATAATCAGAGGCTGGAGAGGGCTTACCGCAGACTGACGCGAGGGATACACACAAGACGTTCCAGCAACAAACAAACAACTGAGGCAGGCTTAAATAGGAAAATGGAACAGGTGAGAAGGGCGGGACCAATTAACCAAAACAGGTGAAAGCAGTAGAGGGAACATACAGACTAATAAAGAAAGTAAGACCAAGACTAATGAACACATCAAAAAACAACACAACACAGAAATAAATCCTAAAACAGAAAAGTTGACTAACTGAAAATAACCTAAACCACAACAGAACGTTACAGAGCCCCCCCCTCAAGGGCGGATTCCAGACGCCCTCCGAAGTCTAAAAATAAATAAATAAATTCAGACCGGGCGGGTGGAGGGGGCTACAGGTCGGAGGGCCAGAGTCCGAAAAAGAACACACAATCAATTAAAAAAAAACAACCCACAAAGGGCGAGCCTCAAAAAATAAAGAGTCCAAAACAGTCTACGTGACCGTCCCAGAGGACGGTCCCGGCGAGACAAGATCTCCGGTGATCGTCCCGGAAGACCAGCTAGACGTGACAGGGTCTCCGGCGGTCGTCCCGACGGACGGCCCAGACGTGACAGGTTCTCCGGCGGTCGTCCCGACGGACGGCCCAGACGTGACAGGTTCTCCGGCGGTCGTCCCGGCGGCCGGCCCAGACGTAACAGATTCTCCGGCGGTCGTCCCGGTGGACGGCTCAGACGTGACAGATACTCCGGCGGTCGTCCCGGCTGACGGCCACGGCGAGACAGGTTCTCCGGCGGACGGCCCCGGCGAGACAGGTTCTCCGGCGGACGGCCCCGGCGAGACAGGTTCTCCGGCGGACGGCCCCGGCGAGACAGGTTCTCCGGCGGACGGCCCCGGCGAGACAGGTTCTCCGGCGGACGGCCCCGGCGAGACAGGTTCTCCGGAGGACGGCCCAGGCAAGTCAGGACCTCAGGAGGCCGCCGGCGGAGCAGGGCAACAGAAGGCCGTCGGCGGAGCAGGAACCTCATATACCGTCGGCGGAGCAGGAACCTCGGACCCCGACTCCTGAAGGGAGAGAAGACAGAACCGGGTTCCGGACTACAGGCTAGGGGAGGCGTCGGACTACAGACTACGGAGGACGTCGAACTACGGGCTAAGGCAGGCGCCGGACTACGGGCTAAGGCGGGCGCCGGACTACAGGCTAAGGCGGGCGCCGGACTACGGGCTAAGGCGGGCGCCAGACTACAGGCTAAGGCGGGCGCCGGACTACAGGCTGAGGAGGGCGCCGGACTACAGGCTGAGGAGGGCGCCGGACTACAGGCTGAGGAGGGCGCCGGACTACAGGCTGAGGAGGGCGCCGGACTACAGGCTACAGGCGGCGGCGCCTGGTTAACACCTACAGGCGGCGGCGCCTGGTTAACAGCTACAGGCGGCGGCGCCTGGTTAACAGCTACAGGCGGCGGCGCCTGGTTAACGGCTACGGAAGAGGGAGCCTGGGTACAGGCGACAGAAGGGGATGCCTGGCTACAGGCAGCTGAAGGGATTGCCTGGCTACAGGCGACTGAAGGGGAAGCCTGGCTACAGGCGACTGAAGAAGGAGCCTGGCTACGGGCGACTGAAGAAGGAGCCTGGCTACAGGCGACTCCCGAAGGAGCCTGACTACAGGCGACCGAAGGGGGAGCCTGGCTAGAGGCGACAGAAGGGGATGCCTGGCTGCAGGCGACTGAAGGGGGAGCCTGGCTGCAGGCGACTGAAGGGGGAGCCTGACTATAGGCGACTACCGAAGGAGCCTGACTACAGGCGACCGAAGGGGGAGCTTGGCTACAGGCGACAGAAGGGGATGCCTGGCTACAGGCGGCTGAAGGGGATGCCTGGCTGCAGGCGACTGAAGGGGGAGCCTGGCTACAGGCTGCTACCGAAGGAGCCTGACTACAGGCGACTACCGAAGGAGCCTGACTACAGGCGACCGAAGGGGGAGCCTGGCTACAAGCGACAGAAGGGGATGCCTGGCTACAGGCGGCTGAAGGGGATGCCTGGCTGCAGGCGACTGAAGGGGGAACCTGGCTGCAGGCAGAAGGCAGAAATTGGAAGCCAAATATGCTGCAAAGGAACATTCTATGAGCCCGGTCATTAGAAACAGCAGAACACTGTTTAAACCCAGTGAAATTCAAATTTAACATGATTTAGACAATTTGTGCGCTAAAACAGATGGGAGCTGTCCAACAGCTAGTGTGTTTGGAAACAATGCTTAAACCTTGTGGGGAGACCTTATTTAGTCCTTCTGACACCTAAATAAGTCATTTTGGCTGCTCTAATGCAAATGGGGTGTTAAATAATGTAATGGTTATAATTCAATTCTCATACCTCAGAAAAGCAGAAAATGGAAGCCAAATATGCTGCAAAGGAACATTCTATGAGCCCGGTCATTAGAAACAGCAGAACACTGTTTCAACCCAGTGAAATTCAATTTAACATGATTGAGACAATTTGTGCGCTGAAATAGAAGGGAGCTGTCCAACAACTATTTTGTTTGGAAACAATGCTTAAACCTTGTGGGGAGACCTTATTTAGTCCTTCTGACACCTAAATAAGTCATTTTGGCTGCTCTAATGCAAATGGAGTGTTAAATAATGTAATGGTTACAATTCAATTGTCATACCTCAGAAAAGCAGAAATTGGAAGCCAAATATGCTGCAAAGGAACATTCTATGAGCCCGGTCATTAGAAACAGCAGAACACTGTTTAAACCCAGTGAAATTAAAATTTAACATGATTCAGACAATTTGTGCGCTGAAACAGAAGGGAGCTGTCCAATAACTAGGGTCTGTGGAAACAATGCTTAAACCTTGTGGGGAGACCTTATTTAGTCCTTCTGACACCTAAAGAAGTCATTTTGGCTGCTCTAATGCAATTGGGTTGTCAAAAAATGTAATGGTTATAATTCACTTCTCACACCTCAGAAAGGCAGAAATTGGAAGCCAAATATGCTGCAAACGAACATTCTATGAGCCCGGTCATTAGAAACAGCAGAACACTGTTTAAACCCAGTGAAATTCAAATTTAACATGATTCAGGCTATTTGTGCGCTGAAACAGAAGGGAGCTGTCTAAAAACTAGGGTGTTTTTGAAACACTGCTAAAACCTTGTGGGGAGACCTTATTTGGTCCTTTTGACACCTAAATAAGTCATTTTGGCTGCTCTAATGCAAGTGGGTTGTCAAAAAATGTAATGGTTATAATTCACTTCTCACACCTCAGAAAGGCCGAAATTGGAAGCCAAATATGCTGCAAAGGAACATTCTATGAGCCCGGTCATTAGAAACAGCAGAACACTGTTTCAACCCAGTGAAATTCAAATTTAACATGATTGAGACAATTTGTGTGCTGAAATAGAAGGGAGCTGTCCAACAACTATTTTGTTTGGAAACAATGCTTAAACCTTGTGGGGAGACCTTATTTAGTCCTTCTGACACCTAAATAAGTCATTTTGGCTGCTCTAATGCAAATGGAGTGTTAAATAATGTAATGGTTATAATTCAATTCTCATACCTCAGAAAAGCAGAAATTGGAAGCCAAATATGCTGCAAAGGAACAGTCTATGAGCCCGGTCATTAGAAACAGCAGAACACTGTTTCAACCCAGTGAAATTCAAATTTAACATGATTGAGACAATTTGTGCGCTGAAATTGAAGGGAGCTTTCCAACAACTATTTTGTTTGGAAACAATGCTTAAACCTTGTGGGGAGACCTTATTTAGTCCTTCTGACACCTAAATAAGTCATTTTGGCTGCTCTAATGCAAATGGAGTGTTAAATAATGTAATGGTTACAATTCAATTGTCATACCTCAGAAAAGCAGAAATTGGAAGCCAAATATGCTGCAAAGGAACATTCTATGAGCCTGGTCATTAGAAACAGCAGAACACTGTTTAAACCCAGTGAAATTAAAATTTAACATGATTCAGACAATTTGTGCGCTGAAACAGAAGGGAGCTGTCCATTAACTAGGTTCTGTGGAAACAATGCTTAAACCTTGTGGGGAGACCTTATTTAGTCCTTCTGACACCTAAAGAAGTCATTTTGGCTTCTCTAATGCAAGTGGGTTGTCAAAAAATGTAATGGTTACAATTCACTTCTCACAGCTCAGAAAGGCAGAAATTGGAAGCCAAATATGCTGCAAAGGAACATTCTATGAGCCCGGTCATTAGAAACAGCAGAACACTGTTTAAACCCAGTGAAATTCAAATTCAACATGATTCAGACTATTTATGCGATGAAACAGAAGGGAGCTGTCTAAAAACTAGGGTGTTTTTGAAACACTGCTAAAACCTTGTGGGGAGACCTTATTTGGTCCTTTTGACACCTAAATAAGTCATTTTGGCTGCTCTAATGCAAGTGGGTTGTCAAAAAATGTAATGGTTATAATTCACTTCTCACACCTCAGAAAGGCCGAAATTGGAAGCCAAATATGCTACAAAGGAACATTCTATGAGTCCGGTCATTAGAAACAGCAGAACACTGTTTAAACCCAGTAAAATTAAAATTTAACATGATTCAGACAATTTGTGCGCTGAAACAGAAGGGAGCTGTCCAATAACTAGGGTCTCTGGAAACAATGCTTAAACCTTGTGGGGAGACCTTATTTGGTCCTTTTGACAACTAAATAAGTCATTTTGGCTGCTCTAATGCAAGTGGGTTGTCAAAAAATGTAATGGTTATAATTCACTTCTCACACCTCAGAAAGGCCGAAATTGGAAGCCAAATATGCTACAAAGGAACATTCTATGAGTCCGGTCATTAGAAACAGCAGAACACTGTTTAAACCCAGTTAAATTCATATTTAACATAATTTAGACAATTTGTGCGCTAAAACAGATGGGAGCTGTCCAACAGCTAGTGTGTTTGGAAACAATGCTTAAACCTTGTGGGGAGACCTTATTTAGTCCTTCTGACACCTAAATAAGTCATTTTGGCTGCTCTAATGCAAATGGAGTGTTAAATAATGTAATGGTTATAATTCAATTCTCATACCTCAGAAAAGCAGAAATTGGAAGCCAAATATGCTGCAAAGGAACATTCTATGAGCCCGGTCATTAGAAACAGCAGAACACTGTTTCAACCCAGTGAAATTCAAATTTAACATGATTGAGACAATTTGTGCGCTGAAATAGAAGGGAGCTGTCCAACAACTATTTTGTTTGGAAACAATGCTTAAACCTTGTGGGGAGACCATATTTAGTCCTTCTGACACCTAAATAAGTCATTTTGGCTGCTCTAATGCAAATGGAGTGTTAAATAATGTAATGGTTACAATTCAATTGTCATACCTCAGAAAAGCAGAAATTGGAAGCCAAATATGCTGCAAAGGAACATTCTATGAGCCCGGTCATTAGAAACAGCAGAACACTGTTTAAACCCAGTGAAATTAAAATTTAACATGATTCAGACAATTTGTGCGCTGAAACAGAAGGGAGCTGTCCAATAACTAGGGTCTGTGGAAACAATGCTTAAACCTTGTGGGGAGACCTTATTTAGTCCTTCTGACACCTAAAGAAGTCATTTTGGCTGCTCTAATGCAATTGGGTTGTCAAAAAATGTAATGGTTATAATTCACTTCTCACACCTCAGAAAGGCAGAAATTGGAAGCCAAATATGCTGCAAAGGAACATTCTATGAGCCCGGTCATTAGAAGCAGAACACTGTTTAAACCCAGTGAAATTCAAATTTAACATGATTTAGACAATTTGTGCGCTAAAACAGATGGGAGCTGTCCAACAGCTAGTGTGTTTGGAAACAATGCTTAAACCTTGTGGGGAGACCTTATTTAGTCCTTCTGACACCTAAATAAGTCATTTTGGCTGCTCTAATGCAAATGGAGTGTTAAATAATGTAATGGTTATAATTCAATTCTCATACCTCAGAAAAGCAGAAATTGGAAGCCAAATATGCTGCAAAGGAACATTCTATGAGCCCGGTCATTAGAAACAGCAGAACACTGTTTCAACCCAGTGAAATTCAATTCAACATGATTGAGACAATTTGTGCGCTGAAATAGAAGGGAGCTGTCCAACAACTATTTTGTTTGGAAACAATGCTTAAACCTTGTGGGGAGACCTTATTTAGTCCTTCTGACACCTAAATAAGTCATTTTGGCTGCTCTAATGCAAATGGAGTGTTAAATAATGTAATGGTTACAATTCAATTGTCATACCTCAGAAAAGCAGAAATTGGAAGCCAAATATGCTGCAAAGGAACGTTCTATGAGCCCGGTCTGTAATGATTTGTGAGGAGAGAACCCAAAAGTAAGCCGGACACTGAGCTGGAACTTAAAAAAAGGGTTTTAATAACAAAATCCAGGTGGCAAAAGGCAGACTCAAAAAACAGGACAGGCACGGAACGACAGACAGGCAGGATGGATACAAAAATAATCAGAGGCTGGAGAGGGCTTACCGCAGACTGACGCGAGGGATACACACAAGACGTTCCAGCAACAAACAAACAACTGAGGCAGGCTTAAATAGGAAAATGGAACAGGTGAGAAGGGCGGGACCAATTAACCAAAACAGGTGAAAGCAGTAGAGGGAACATACAGACTAATAAAGAAAGTAAGACCAAGACTAATGAACACATCAAAAAACAACACAACACAGAAATAAATCCTAAAACAGAAAAGTTGACTAACTGAAAATAACCTAAACCACAACAGAACGTTACAGAGCCCCCCCCTCAAGGGCGGATTCCAGACGCCCTCCGAAGTCTAAAAATAAATAAATAAATTCAGACCGGGCGGGTGGAGGGGGCTACAGGTCGGAGGGCCAGAGTCCGAAAAAGAACACACAATCAATTAAAAAAAAACAACCCACAAAGGGCGAGCCTCAAAAAATAAAGAGTCCAAAACAGTCTACGTGACCGTCCCAGAGGACGGTCCCGGCGAGACAAGATCTCCGGTGATCGTCCCGGAAGACCAGCTAGACGTGACAGGGTCTCCGGCGGTCGTCCCGACGGACGGCCCAGACGTGACAGGTTCTCCGGCGGTCGTCCCGACGGACGGCCCAGACGTGACAGGTTCTCCGGCGGTCGTCCCGGCGGCCGGCCCAGACGTAACAGATTCTCCGGCGGTCGTCCCGGCGGACGGCTCAGACGTGACAGATTCTCCGGCGGTCGTCCCGGCGGACGGCCACGGCGAGACAGGTTCTCCGGCGGACGGCCCCGGCGAGACAGGTTCTCCGGCGGACGGCCCCGGCGAGACAGGTTCTCCGGCGGACGGCCCCGGCGAGACAGGTTCTCCGGCGGACGGCCCCGGCGAGACAGGTTCTCCGGCGGACGGCCCCGGCGAGACAGGTTCTCCGGCGGACGGCCCAGGCAAGTCAGGACCTCAGGAGGCCGCCGGCGGAGCAGGGCAACAGAAGGCCGTCGGCGGAGCAGGAACCTCATATACCGTCGGCGGAGCAGGAACCTCGGACCCCGACTCCTGAAGGGAAAGAAGACAGAACCGGGTTCCGGACTACAGGCTAGGGGAGGCGTCGGACTACAGACTACGGAGGACGTCGAACTACGGGCTAAGGCAGGCGCCGGACTACGGGCTAAGGCGGGCGCCGGACTACAGGCTAAGGCGGGCGCCGGACTACGGGCTAAGGCGGGCGCCAGACTACAGGCTAAGGCGGGCGCCGGACTACAGGCTGAGGAGGGCGCCGGACTACAGGCTGAGGAGGGCGCCGGACTACAGGCTGAGGAGGGCGCCGGACTACAGGCTGAGGAGGGCGCCGGACTACAGGCTACAGGCGGCGGCGCCTGGTTAACAGCTACAGGCGGCGGCGCCTGGTTAACGGCTACGGAAGAGGGAGCCTGGGTACAGGCGACAGAAGGGGATGCCTGGCTACAGGCAGCTGAAGGGATTGCCTGGCTACAGGCGACTGAAGGGGAAGCCTGGCTACAGGCGACTGAAGAAGGAGCCTGGCTACGGGCGACTGAAGAAGGAGCCTGGCTACAGGCGACTCCCGAAGGAGCCTGACTACAGGCGACCGAAGGGGGAGCCTGGCTAGAGGCGACAGAAGGGGATGCCTGGCTGCAGGCGACTGAAGGGGGAGCCTGGCTGCAGGCGACTGAAGGGGGAGCCTGACTATAGGCGACTACCGAAGGAGTCTGACTACAGGCGACCGAAGGGGGAGCCTGGCTACAGGCGACAGAAGGGGATGCCTGGCTACAGGCGGCTGAAGGGGATGCCTGGCTGCAGGCGACTGAAGGGGGAGCCTGGCTACAGGCTGCTACCGAAGGAGCCTGACTACAGGCGACTACCGAAGGAGCCTGACTACAGGCGACCGAAGGGGGAGCCTGGCTACAAGCGACAGAAGGGGATGCCTGGCTACAGGCGGCTGAAGGGGATGCCTGGCTGCAGGCGACTGAAGGGGGAACAGAAGGCAGAAATTGGAAGCCAAATATGCTGCAAAGGAACATTCTATGAGCCCGGTCATTAGAAACAGCAGAACACTGTTTAAACCCAGTGAAATTCAAATTTAACATGATTTAGACAATTTGTGCGCTAAAACAGATGGGAGCTGTCCAACAGCTAGTGTGTTTGGAAACAATGCTTAAACCTTGTGGGGAGACCTTATTTAGTCCTTCTGACACCTAAATAAGTCATTTTGGCTGCTCTAATGCAAATGGGGTGTTAAATAATGTAATGGTTATAATTCAATTCTCATACCTCAGAAAAGCAGAAAATGGAAGCCAAATATGCTGCAAAGGAACATTCTATGAGCCCGGTCATTAGAAACAGCAGAACACTGTTTCAACCCAGTGAAATTCAATTTAACATGATTGAGACAATTTGTGCGCTGAAATAGAAGGGAGCTGTCCAACAACTATTTTGTTTGGAAACAATGCTTAAACCTTGTGGGGAGACCTTATTTAGTCCTTCTGACACCTAAATAAGTCATTTTGGCTGCTCTAATGCAAATGGAGTGTTAAATAATGTAATGGTTACAATTCAATTGTCATACCTCAGAAAAGCAGAAATTGGAAGCCAAATATGCTGCAAAGGAACATTCTATGAGCCCGGTCATTAGAAACAGCAGAACATTGTTTAAACCCAGTGAAATTCAAATTTAACATGATTCAGACTATTTGTGCGCTGAAACAGAAGGGAGCTGTCCAATAACTAGGGTCTGTGGAAACAATGCTTAAACCTTGTGGGGAGACCTTATTTAGTCCTTCTGACACCTAAAGAAGTCATTTTGGCTGCTCTAATGCAATTGGGTTGTCAAAAAATGTAATGGTTATAATTCACTTCTCCCACCTCAGAAAGGCACAAATTGGAAGCCAAATATGCTGCAAAGGAACATTCTATGAGCCCGGTCATTAGAAACAGCAGCACACTGTTTAAACTCAGTGAAATTCAAATTTAACATGATTTAGACAATTTGTGCGTTAAAACAGAAGGGAGTTGTCCAAAAACTAGGGTGTGTGAAAACAATGCTTAAACCTTGTGGGGAGACCTAATTTAGTCCTTCTGACACCTAAATAGATCATTTTGGCTGCTCTAATGCATGTGGGCTGTCAAAAAATGTAATGGTTATAATTCACTTCTCACAGCTCAGAAAGGCAGAAATTGGAAGCCAAATATGCTGAAAATGAACATTCTATGAGATCGGTCATTAGAAACAGCAGCACACTGTTTCAACCCAGTGAAATTCAAATTTAACATGATTCAGACCATTTGTGCGCTGAAACAGAAGAGAGCAGTCCAAAAACTAGGGTGTGTGGAAACAATGCTTAAACCTTGTGGGGAGACCTAATTTAGTCCTTCTGACACCTAAATAAGTCATTTTGGCTGCTCTAATGCATGTGGGCTGTCAAAAAATGTAAAAGTTATAATTTACTCATCACAGCTCAGAGAGGCAGAAATTGGAAGCCAAATATGCTGCAAATGAACATTCTATGAGCCCGGTCATTAGAAACAGCAGCACACTGTTTCAACCCAGGGAAATTGAAATTTAACATGATTCAGACCATTTGTGCGCTAAAACAGAAGAGAGCAGTCCAAAAACTAGGGTGTGTGGAAACAATGCTTAAACCTTGTGGGGAGACCAAATTTGGTCCTTCTGACACCTAAATAAGTCTCTAATGCATGTGGGCTGTCAAAAAATTTAAAGGGTGTAATTCACTTCTCACGGCTCAGAAAGGCAGAAATTGCAAGACAAATGAACATTCTATGAGCCCAGTCATTAGAAATAGCAGCACACTACTATTTAAACCCAGTGAAATTCAAATTTAACATGATTCAGACAATTTGTGCGGTAAAACAGAAGGGAGCTGTCCAAAAACAAGGGTGTATGGAAACACTGCTAAAACCTTGTGGGGAGACCTAATTTAGTCCTTCTGACACCTAAATAGGTCATTTTGGCTGCTCTAATGCAAGTGGGTTGTCAAAAAATGTAATGGTTACAATTCACTCCTCACACCTCAGAACGGCAGAAATTGGAAGCCAAATATGCTGAAAATGAACATTCTATGAGCCCGGTCATTAGAAACAGCAGCACACTGTTTCAACCCAGTGAAATTCAAATTTAACATGATTCAGACAATTTGTGCGCTAAAATAGAAGGGAGCTGTCCAGAAACAAGGGTGTGTGGAAACACTGCTAAAACCTTGTGGGGAGACCAAATTTGGTCCTTCTGACACCTAAATAAGTCATTTTGGCTGCTCTAATGCATGTGGGCTGTCAAAAAATGTAATGGTTATAATTCACTTCTCACAGCTCAGAAAGGCAGAAATTGGAATTCAAATATGCTGCAAATGAACATTCTATGAGCCCGGTCATTAGAAACAGCAGCAGCTGTTTAAACCCAGTGAAATTCAAATTTAAAATGATTCAGACAATTTGTGCGTTAAAACAGAAGGGAGCTGTCTAAAAACTAGGGTGTGTGGAAACAATGCTTAAACCTTGTGGGGAGACCTAATTTAGTCCTTCTGACACCTAAATAAGTCATTTTGGCTGCTCTAATGCATGTGGGCTGTCAACAAATGTAGTGGTTATAATTCACTTCTCACAGCTCAGAAAGGCAGAAATTGGAAGCCAAATATGCTGCAAATGAACCACCTATGAGCCCGGTCACTAGAAACAGCAGCACACTGTTTAAACCCAGTGTAATTCAAATTTAATATGATTCAGACCATTTGTGCGCTAAAACAGAAGAGAGCAGGCCAAAAACTAGGGTGTGTGGAAACAATGCTTAAACCTTGTGGGGAGACCTAATTTAGTCCTTCTGACACCTAAATAAGTCATTTTCGCTGCTCTAATGCATGTGGGCTGTCAAAAAATTTAAAGGGTGTAATTCACTTCTCACGGCTCAGAAAGGCATAAATTGCAAGACAAATGAACATTCTATGAGCCCAGTCATTAGAAATAGCAGCACACTACTATTTAAACCCAGTGAAATTCAAATTTAACATGATTCAGACAATTTGTGCGCTAAAACAGAAGGGAGCTGTCCAAAAACAAGGGTGTATGGAAACACTGCTAAAACCTTGTGGGGAGACCTAATTTAGTCCTTCTGACACCTAAATAGGTCATTTTGGCTGCTCTAATGCAAGTGGGTTGTCAAAAAATGTAATGGTTACAATTCACTCCTCACACCTCGGAAAGGCAGAAATTGGAAGCCAAATATGCTGAAAATGAACATTCTATGAGCCCGGTCATTAGAAACAGCAGCACACTGTTTCAACCCATGGAAATTGAAATTTAACATGATTCAGACCATTTGTGCGCTAAAACAGAAGAGAGCTGTCTAAAAACTAGGGTGTATGGAAACACTGCTAAAACCTTGTCGGGAGACCTTATTTGGTCCTTCTGACACCTAAATAAGTAATTTTGGCTGCTCTAATGCATGTGGGCTGTCAAAAAATGTAGTGGTTATAATTCACTTCTCACAGCTCAGAAAGGCAGAAATTGGAAGCCAAATATGCTGCAAATGAACATTCTATGAGCCCGGTCATTGGAAACAGCAGCACACTGTTTTAACCCAGTGAAATTCAAATTTAACATGATTCAGACAATTTGTGCGGTAAAACAGAAGGGAGATGTCCCAAAACTAGGGTGTGTGGAAACACTGTTAAACCTTGTGGGGAGACCTAATTTAGTCCTTCTGACACCTAAATAAGTCATTTTGGCTGCTCTAATGCATGTGGGCTGTCAAAAAATTTAAAGGTTGTAATTCACTTCTCACGGCTCAGAAAGACATAAATTGCAAGACAAATATGCTGCTAATGAACATTCTATGAGCCCGGTCATTAGAAACAGTAGCACACTACTATATAAACCCAGTGAAATTCAAATTTAACATGATTCAGACAATTTGTGCGGTAAAACAGAAGGGAGCTGTCCAAAAACTAGGGTGTATGGAAACACTGCTAAAACCTTGTGGGGAGACCTAATTTAGTCCTTCTGACACCTAAATAGGTCATTTTAGCTGCTCTAATGCAAGTGGGTTGTCAAAAAATGTAATGGTTACAATTCACTTCTCACACCTCAGAAAGGCAGATATTGGAAGCCAAATATGCTGCAAAGGAACATTCTATGAACCCGGTCATTGGAAACAGCAGCACACTGTTTAAACCCAGTGAAATTCAAATTTAACATGATTCAGACAATTTGTGCGCTAGAATAGAAGGGAGCTGTCCAAAAACAAGGGTGTGTGGAAACAATGCTTAAACTTTGTGGGGAGACCAAATTTAGTCCTTCTGACAACTAAATAGATCATTTTGGCTGCTCTAATGCATGTGGGCTGTCAAAAAATGTAATGGTTATAATTCACTTCTCACAGCTCAGAAAGACAGAAATTGGAAGCCAAATATGCTGAAAATGAACATTCTATGAGCCCGGTCATTAGAAACAGCAGCACACTGTTTCAACCCAGTGAAATTCAAATTTAACATGATTCAGACCATTTGTGCGCTAAAACAGAAGAGAGCAGTCCAAAAACTAGGGTGTGTGGAAACAATACTTAAACCTTGTGGGGAGACCTAATTTAGTCCTTCTGACACTTAAATAAGTCATTTTGGCTGCTCTAATGCATGTGGGCTGTCACAAAATGTAATGGTTGTAATTCACTTCTCACAGCTCAGAAAGGCAGAAATTGGAAGCCAAATATGCTGAAAATGAACATTCTATGAGCCCGGTCATTAGAAACAGCAGCACACTGTTTAAACCCAGTGAAATTCAAATTTAACATGATTCAGACAATTTGTGCGCTAAAACAGAAGGGAGCTGTCTAAAAACTAGGGTGTATGGAAACACTGCTAAAACCTTGTGGGGAGACCTTATTTGGTCCTTCTGACACCTAAATAAGTCATTTTGGCTGCTCTAATGCATGTGGGCTGTCAAAAAATGTAGTGGTTATAATTCACTTCTCACAGCTCAGAAAGGCAGAAATTGGAAGCCAAATATGCTGCAAATGAACATTCTATGAGCCCGGTCATTGGAAACAGCAGCACACTGTTTTAACCCAGTGAAATTCAAATTTAACATGATTCAGAAAATTTGTGCGCTAAAATAGAAGGGAGCTGTCCAAAAACAAGGGTTTGTGGAACAACAATGCTTAAACTTTGTGGGGAGACCAAATTTAGTCCTTCTGACACCTAAATAGGTCATTTTTAGTTTACATTTCAACTGCCTACTGTTCACTGCTGCACTTTATCCGGAAGTCAATTGAAACTTATCCTGTAAGTGACTCCGATTTATCACTGCACTTTATCCTGTACTGTAATTCACCGCAAGGTATCCTGTAGAGTTACTGGAATCTTTCTGAGCTGTGTGAAAACGAAATTTCGTTCTGTATGCACTCTGTGTATACAAAATGACAATAAAGAAAGTCTAAGTCTAAGTCTAAGTCTAATTTTGGCTGCTCTAATGCACGTGGGTTGTCAAAAAATGTAATGGTTACAATTCCCTTTTCACACCTCAGAAAGGCAGAAATTGGAAGCCAAATATGCTGCAAACGAACATTCTATGAACCCGGTCATTAGTAACAGCAGCACACTGTTTAAACCCAGTGAAATTCAAATTTAACATGATTCAGACAATTTGTGCGCTAAAATAGAAGGGAGCTGTCCAAAAACTAGGGTTTATGGAAACACTGCTAAAACCTTGTGGGGAGACCTAATTTAGTCCTTCTGACACCTAAATAGGTCATTTTGGCTGCTCTAATGCAAGTGGGTTGTCAAAAAATGTAAATGTTACAATTCACTTCTCACACCTCAGAAAGGCAGAAATTGGAAGCCAAATATGCTGCAAACGAACATTCTATGAGCCCGGTCATTAGAAACAGCAGCACACTGTTTAAACCCTGTGAAATTCAAATTTAACATCATTCAGACAATTTGTGCGCTAAAACAGAAGGGAGCTGTCCAAAAACTAGGGTGTATGGAAACACTGCTAAAACCTTGTGGGGAGACCAAATTTGGTCCTTCTGACACCTAAATAAGTCATTTTGGCTGCTCTAATGCATGTGGGCTGTCAAAAAATGTAATGGTTATAATTCACTTCTCACAGCTCAGAAAGGCAGAAATTGGAATTCAAATATGCTGCAAATGAACATTCTATGAGCCCGGTCATTAGAAACAGCAGCACACTGTTTAAACCCAGTGAAATTCAAATTTAAAATGATTCAGACAATTTGTGCGTTAAAACAGAAAGGAGCTGTCCAAAAACTAGGGTGTGTGGAAACAATGCTTAAACCTTGTGGGGAGACCTAATTTAGTCCTTCTGACACCTAAATAAGTCATTTTGGTTGCTCTAATGCATGTGGGCTGTCAAAAAATGTAATGGTTATAATTTACTTATCACAGCTCAGAGAGGCAGAAATTTGAAGCCAAATATGCTGCAAATGAACATTCTATGAGCCCGGTCATTAGAAACAGCAGCACACTGTTTCAACCCATGGAAATTGAAATTTAACATGATTCAGACCATTTGTGCGCTAAAACAGAAGAGAGCAGTCCAAAAACTAGGGTGTGTGGAAACAATGCTTAAACCTTGTGGGGAGACCTAATTTAGTCCTTCTGACACTTAAATAAGTCATTTTGGCTGCTCTAATGCATGTGGGCTGTCAAAAAATGTAATGGTTATAATTCACTTCTCACAGCTCAGAAAGGCAGAAATTGGAAGCCAAATATGCTGAAAATGAACATTCTATGAGCCCGGTCATTAGAAACAGCAGCACACTGTTTAAACCCAGTGAAATTCAAATTTAACATGATTCAGACAATTTGTGCGCTAAAACAGAAGGGAGCTGTCTAAAAACTAGGGTGTATGGAAACACTGCTAAAACCTTGTCGGGAGACCTTATTTGGTCCTTCTGACACCTAAATAAGTAATTTTGGCTGCTCTAATGCATGTGGGCTGTCAAAAAATGTAGTGGTTATAATTCACTTCTCACAGCTCAGAAAGGCAGAAATTGGAAGCCAAATATGCTGCAAATGAACATTCTATGAGCCCGGTCATTGGAAACAGCAGCACACTGTTTTAACCCAGTGAAATTCAAATTTAACATGATTCAGACAATTTGTGCGGTAAAACAGAAGGGAGATGTCCCAAAACTAGGGTGTGTGGAAACACTGTTAAACCTTGTGGGGAGACCTAATTTAGTCCTTCTGAAACCTAAATAAGTCATTTTGGCTGCTCTAATGCATGTGGGCTGTCAAAAAATTTAAAGGTTGTAATTCACTTCTCACGGCTCAGAAAGACAAATTGCAAGACAAATATGCTGCTAATGAACATTCTATGAGCCCGGTCATTAGAAACAGTAGCACACTACTATATAAACCCAGTGAAATTCAAATTTAACATGATTCAGACAATTTGTGCGGTAAAACAGAAGGGAGCTGTCCAAAAACTAGGGTGTATGGAAACACTGCTAAAACCTTGTGGGGAGACCTAATTTAGTCCTTCTGACACCTAAATAGGTCATTTTGGCTGCTCTAATGCAAGTGGGTTGTCAAAAAATGTAATGGTTACAATTCACTTCTCACACCTCAGAAAGGCAGAAATTGGAAGCCAAATATGCTGCAAAGGAACATTCTATGAACCCGGTCATTGGAAACAGCAGCACACTGTTTAAACCCAGTGAAATTCAAATTTAACATGATTCAGACAATTTGTGCGCTAGAATAGAAGGGAGCTGTCCAAAAACAAGGGTGTGTGGAAACAATGCTTAAACTTTGTGGGGAGACCAAATTTAGTCCTTCTGACACCTAAATAGATCATTTTGGCTGCTCTAATGCATGTGGGCTGTCAAAAAATGTAATGGTTATAATTCACTTCTCACAGCTCAGAAAGGCAGAAATTGGAAGCCAAATATGCTGAAAATGAACATTCTATGAGCCCGGTCATTAGTAACAGCAGCACACTGTTTAAACCCAGTGAAATTCAAATTTAACATGATTCAGACAATTTGTGCGGTAAAACAGAAGGGAGCTGTCCAAAAACTAGGGTGTATGGAAACACTGCTAAAACCTTGTGGGGAGACCTAATTTAGTCCTTCTGACACCTAAATAGGTCATTTTGGCTGCTCTAATGCAAGTGGGTTGTCAAAAAATGTAATGGTTACAATTCACTTCTCACACCTCAGAAAGGCAGAAATTGGAAGCCAAATATGCTGCAAAGGAACATTCTATGAGCCCGGTCATTAGAAACAGCAGCACACTGTTTAAACCCTGTGAAATTCAAATTTAACATCATTCAGACAATTTGTGCGCTAAAACAGAAGGGAGCTGTCCAAAAACTAGGGTGTATGGAAACACTGCTAAAACCTTGTGGGGAGACCAAATTTGGTCCTTCTGACACCTAAATAAGTCATTTTGGCTGCTCTAATGCATGTGGGCTGTCAAAAAATGTAATGGTTATAATTCACTTCTCACAGCTCAGAAAGGCAGAAATTGGAATTCAAATATGCTGCAAATGAACATTCTATGAGCCCGGTCATTAGAAACAGCAGCACACTGTTTAAACCCAGTGAAATTCAAATTTAAAATGATTCAGACAATTTGTGCGTTAAAACAGAAAGGAGCTGTCCAAAAACTAGGGTGTGTGGAAACAATGCTTAAACCTTGTGGGGAGACCTAATTTAGTCCTTCTGACACCTAAATAAGTCATTTTGGTTGCTCTAATGCATGTGGGCTGTCAAAAAATGTAATGGTTATAATTTACTTATCACAGCTCAGAGAGGCAGAAATTTGAAGCCAAATATGCTGCAAATGAACATTCTATGAGCCCGGTCATTAGAAACAGCAGCACACTGTTTCAACCCATGGAAATTGAAATTTAACATGATTCAGACCATTTGTGCGCTAAAACAGAAGAGAGCAGTCCAAAAACTAGGGTGTGTGGAAACAATGCTTAAACCTTGTGGGGAGACCTAATTTAGTCCTTCTGACACTTAAATAAGTCATTTTGGCTGCTCTAATGCATGTGGGCTGTCAAAAAATGTAATGGTTATAATTCACTTCTCACAGCTCAGAAAGGCAGAAATTGGAAGCCAAATATGCTGAAAATGAACATTCTATGAGCCCGGTCATTAGAAACAGCAGCACACTGTTTAAACCCAGTGAAATTCAAATTTAACATGATTCAGACAATTTGTGCGCTAAAACAGAAGGGAGCTGTCTAAAAACTAGGGTGTATGGAAACACTGCTAAAACCTTGTCGGGAGACCTTATTTGGTCCTTCTGACACCTAAATAAGTAATTTTGGCTGCTCTAATGCATGTGGGCTGTCAAAAAATGTAGTGGTTATAATTCACTTCTCACAGCTCAGAAAGGCAGAAATTGGAAGCCAAATATGCTGCAAATGAACATTCTATGAGCCCGGTCATTGGAAACAGCAGCACACTGTTTTAACCCAGTGAAATTCAAATTTAACATGATTCAGACAATTTGTGCGGTAAAACAGAAGGGAGATGTCCTAAAACTAGGGTGTGTGGAAACACTGTTAAACCTTGTGGGGAGACCTAATTTAGTCCTTCTGACACCTAAATAAGTCATTTTGGCTGCTCTAATGCATGTGGGCTGTCAAAAAATTTAAAGGTTGTAATTCACTTCTCACGGCTCAGAAAGACATAAATTGCAAGACAAATATGCTGCTAATGAACATTCTATGAGCCCGGTCATTAGAAACAGTAGCACACTACTATATAAACCCAGTGAAATTCAAATTTAACATGATTCAGACAATTTGTGCGGTAAAACAGAAGGGAGCTGTCCAAAAACTAGGGTGTATGGAAACACTGCTAAAACCTTGTGGGGAGACCTAATTTAGTCCTTCTGACACCTAAATAGGTCATTTTGGCTGCTCTAATGCAAGTGGGTTGTCAAAAAATGTAATGGTTACAATTCACTTCTCACACCTCAGAAAGGCAGAAATTGGAAGCCAAATATGCTGCAAAGGAACATTCTATGAACCCGGTCATTGGAAACAGCAGCATACTGTTTAAACCCAGTGAAATTCAAATTTAACATGATTCAGACAATTTGTGCGCTAGAATAGAAGGGAGCTGTCCAAAAACAAGGGTGTGTGGAAACAATGCTTAAACTTTGTGGGGAGACCAAATTTAGTCCTTCTGACACCTAAATAGATCATTTTGGCTGCTCTAATGCATGTGGGCTGTCAAAAAATGTAATGGTTATAATTCACTTCTCACAGCTCAGAAAGGCAGAAATTGGAAGCCAAATATGCTGAAAATGAACATTCTATGAGCCCGGTCATTAGTAACAGCAGCACACTGTTTAAACCCAGTGAAATTCAAATTTAACATGATTCAGACAATTTGTGCGGTAAAACAGAAGGGAGCTGTCCAAAAACTAGGGTGTATGGAAACACTGCTAAAACCTTGTGGGGAGACCTAATTTAGTCCTTCTGACACCTAAATAGGTCATTTTGGCTGCTCTAATGCAAGTGGGTTGTCAAAAAATGTAATGGTTACAATTCACTTCTCACACCTCAGAAAGGCAGAAATTGGAAGCCAAATATGCTGCAAAGGAACATTCTATGAACCCGGTCATTGGAAACAGCAGCACACTGTTTAAACCCAGTGAAATTCAAATTTAACATGATTCAGACAATTTGTGCGCTAGAATAGAAGGGAGCTGTCCAAAAACAAGGGTGTGTGGAAACAATGCTTAAACTTTGTGGGGAGACCAAATTTAGTCCTTCTGACACCTAAATAGATCATTTTGGCTGCTCTAATGCATGTGGGCTGTCAAAAAATGTAATGGTTATAATTCACTTCTCACAGCTCAGAAAGGCAGAAATTGGAAGCCAAATATGCTGAAAATGAACATTCTATGAGCCCGGTCATTAGAAACAGCAGCACACTGTTTCAACCCAGTGAAATTCAAATTTAACATGATTCAGACAATTTGTGCGCTAAAACAGAAGGGAGCTGTCTAAAAACTAGGGTGTATGGAAACACTGCTAAAACCTTGTGGGGAGACCTTATTTGGTCCTTCTGACAGCTAAATAAGTCATTTTGGCTGCTCTAATGCATGTGGGCTGTCAAAAAATGTAATGGTTATAATTCACTTCTCACAGCTCAGAAAGGCAGAAATTGGAAGCCAAATATGCTGCAAATGAACCACCTATGAGCCCGGTCATTAGAAACAGCAGCACACTGTTTAAACCCAGTGTAATTCAAATTTAATATGATTCAGACCATTTGTGCGCTAAAACAGAAGAGAGCAGGCCAAAAACTAGGGTGTGTGGAAACAATGCTTAAACCTTGTGGGGAGACCTAATTTAGTCCTTCTGACACCTAAATAAGTCATTTTGGCTGCTCTAATGCATGTGGGCTGTCAAAAAATTTAAAAGTTATAATTTACTCATCACAGCTCAGAGAGGCAGAAATTGGAAGCCAAATATGCTGCAAATGAACATTCTATGAGCCCGGTCATTAGAAACAGCAGCACACTGTTTCAACCCAGGGAAATTGAAATTTAACATGATTCAGACCATTTGTGCGCTAAAACAGAAGAGAGCAGTCCAAAAACTAGGGTGTGTGGAAACAATGCTTAAACCTTGTGGGGAGACCAAATTTGGTCCTTCTGACACCTAAATAAGTCTCTAATGCATGTGGGCTGTCAAAAAATTTAAAGGGTGTAATTCACTTCTCACGGCTCAGAAAGGCAGAAATTGCAAGACAAATGAACATTCTATGAGCCCAGTCATTAGAAATAGCAGCACACTACTATTTAAACCCAGTGAAATTCAAATTTAACATGATTCAGACAATTTGTGCGGTAAAACAGAAGGGAGCTGTCCAAAAACAAGGGTGTATGGAAACACTGCTAAAACCTTGTGGGGAGACCTAATTTAGTCCTTCTGACACCTAAATAGGTCATTTTGGCTGCTCTAATGCAAGTGGGTTGTCAAAAAATGTAATGGTTACAATTCACTCCTCACACCTCAGAACGGCAGAAATTGGAAGCCAAATATGCTGAAAATGAACATTCTATGAGCCCGGTCATTAGAAACAGCAGCACACTGTTTCAACCCAGTGAAATTCAAATTTAACATGATTCAGACAATTTGTGCGCTAAAATAGAAGGGAGCTGTCCAGAAACAAGGGTGTGTGGAAACACTGCTAAAACCTTGTGGGGAGACCAAATTTGGTCCTTCTGACACCTAAATAAGTCATTTTGGCTGCTCTAATGCATGTGGGCTGTCAAAAAATGTAATGGTTATAATTCACTTCTCACAGCTCAGAAAGGCAGAAATTGGAATTCAAATATGCTGCAAATGAACATTCTATGAGCCCGGTCATTAGAAACAGCAGCAGCTGTTTAAACCCAGTGAAATTCAAATTTAAAATGATTCAGACAATTTGTGCGTTAAAACAGAAGGGAGCTGTCCAAAAACTAGGGTGTGTGGAAACAATGCTTAAACCTTGTGGGGAGACCTAATTTAGTCCTTCTGACACCTAAATAAGTCATTTTGGCTGCTCTAATGCATGTGGGCTGTCAACAAATGTAGTGGTTATAATTCACTTCTCACAGCTCAGAAAGGCAGAAATTGGAAGCCAAATATGCTGCAAATGAACCACCTATGAGCCCGGTCACTAGAAACAGCAGCACACTGTTTAAACCCAGTGTAATTCAAATTTAATATGATTCAGACCATTTGTGCGCTAAAACAGAAGAGAGCAGGCCAAAAACTAGGGTGTGTGGAAACAATGCTTAAACCTTGTGGGGAGACCTAATTTAGTCCTTCTGACACCTAAATAAGTCATTTTCGCTGCTCTAATGCATGTGGGCTGTCAAAAAATTTAAAGGGTGTAATTCACTTCTCACGGCTCAGAAAGGCATAAATTGCAAGACAAATGAACATTCTATGAGCCCAGTCATTAGAAATAGCAGCACACTACTATTTAAACCCAGTGAAATTCAAATTTAACATGATTCAGACAATTTGTGCGCTAAAACAGAAGGGAGCTGTCCAAAAACAAGGGTGTATGGAAACACTGCTAAAACCTTGTGGGGAGACCTAATTTAGTCCTTCTGACACCTAAATAGGTCATTTTGGCTGCTCTAATGCAAGTGGGTTGTCAAAAAATGTAATGGTTACAATTCACTCCTCACACCTCGGAAAGGCAGAAATTGGAAGCCAAATATGCTGAAAATGAACATTCTATGAGCCCGGTCATTAGAAACAGCAGCACACTGTTTCAACCCATGGAAATTGAAATTTAACATGATTCAGACCATTTGTGCGCTAAAACAGAAGAGAGCTGTCTAAAAACTAGGGTGTATGGAAACACTGCTAAAACCTTGTCGGGAGACCTTATTTGGTCCTTCTGACACCTAAATAAGTAATTTTGGCTGCTCTAATGCATGTGGGCTGTCAAAAAATGTAGTGGTTATAATTCACTTCTCACAGCTCAGAAAGGCAGAAATTGGAAGCCAAATATGCTGCAAATGAACATTCTATGAGCCCGGTCATTGGAAACAGCAGCACACTGTTTTAACCCAGTGAAATTCAAATTTAACATGATTCAGACAATTTGTGCGGTAAAACAGAAGGGAGATGTCCCAAAACTAGGGTGTGTGGAAACACTGTTAAACCTTGTGGGGAGACCTAATTTAGTCCTTCTGACACCTAAATAAGTCATTTTGGCTGCTCTAATGCATGTGGGCTGTCAAAAAATTTAAAGGTTGTAATTCACTTCTCACGGCTCAGAAAGACATAAATTGCAAGACAAATATGCTGCTAATGAACATTCTATGAGCCCGGTCATTAGAAACAGTAGCACACTACTATATAAACCCAGTGAAATTCAAATTTAACATGATTCAGACAATTTGTGCGGTAAAACAGAAGGGAGCTGTCCAAAAACTAGGGTGTATGGAAACACTGCTAAAACCTTGTGGGGAGACCTAATTTAGTCCTTCTGACACCTAAATAGGTCATTTTAGCTGCTCTAATGCAAGTGGGTTGTCAAAAAATGTAATGGTTACAATTCACTTCTCACACCTCAGAAAGGCAGATATTGGAAGCCAAATATGCTGCAAAGGAACATTCTATGAACCCGGTCATTGGAAACAGCAGCACACTGTTTAAACCCAGTGAAATTCAAATTTAACATGATTCAGACAATTTGTGCGCTAGAATAGAAGGGAGCTGTCCAAAAACAAGGGTGTGTGGAAACAATGCTTAAACTTTGTGGGGAGACCAAATTTAGTCCTTCTGACAACTAAATAGATCATTTTGGCTGCTCTAATGCATGTGGGCTGTCAAAAAATGTAATGGTTACAATTCACTTCTCACACCTCAGAAAGGCAGAAATTGGAAGCCAAATATGCTGCAAAGGAACATTCTATGAACCCGGTCATTGGAAACAGCAGCACACTGTTTAAACCCAGTGAAATTCAAATTTAACATGATTCAGACAATTTGTGCGCTAGAATAGAAGGGAGCTGTCCAAAAACAAGGGTGTGTGGAAACAATGCTTAAACTTTGTGGGGAGACCAAATTTAGTCCTTCTGACACCTAAATAGATCATTTTGGCTGCTCTAATGCATGTGGGCTGTCAAAAAATGTAATGGTTATAATTCACTTCTCACAGCTCAGAAAGGCAGAAATTGGAAGCCAAATATGCTGAAAATGAACATTCTATGAGCCCGGTCATTAGTAACAGCAGCACACTGTTTAAACCCAGTGAAATTCAAATTTAACATGATTCAGACAATTTGTGCGGTAAAACAGAAGGGAGCTGTCCAAAAACTAGGGTGTATGGAAACACTGCTAAAACCTTGTGGGGAGACCTAATTTAGTCCTTCTGACACCTAAATAGGTCATTTTGGCTGCTCTAATGCAAGTGGGTTGTCAAAAAATGTAATGGTTACAATTCACTTCTCACACCTCAGAAAGGCAGAAATTGGAAGCCAAATATGCTGCAAAGGAACATTCTATGAACCCGGTCATTGGAAACAGCAGCACACTGTTTAAACCCAGTGAAATTCAAATTTAACATGATTCAGACAATTTGTGCGCTAGAATAGAAGGGAGCTGTCCAAAAACAAGGGTGTGTGGAAACAATGCTTAAACTTTGTGGGGAGACCAAATTTAGTCCTTCTGACACCTAAATAGATCATTTTGGCTGCTCTAATGCATGTGGGCTGTCAAAAAATGTAATGGTTATAATTCACTTCTCACAGCTCAGAAAGGCAGAAATTGGAAGCCAAATATGCTGAAAATGAACATTCTATGAGCCCGGTCATTAGTAACAGCAGCACACTGTTTAAACCCAGTGAAATTCAAATTTAACATGATTCAGACAATTTGTGCGGTAAAACAGAAGGGAGCTGTCCAAAAACTAGGGTGTATGGAAACACTGCTAAAACCTTGTGGGGAGACCTAATTTAGTCCTTCTGACACCTAAATAGGTCATTTTGGCTGCTCTAATGCAAGTGGGTTGTCAAAAAATGTAATGGTTACAATTCACTTCTCACACCTCAGAAAGGCAGAAATTGGAAGCCAAATATGCTGCAAAGGAACATTCTATGAACCCGGTCATTGGAAACAGCAGCACACTGTTTAAACCCAGTGAAATTCAAATTTAACATGATTCAGACAATTTGTGCGCTAGAATAGAAGGGAGCTGTCCAAAAACAAGGGTGTGTGGAAACAATGCTTAAACTTTGTGGGGAGACCAAATTTAGTCCTTCTGACACCTAAATAGATCATTTTGGCTGCTCTAATGCATGTGGGCTGTCAAAAAATGTAATGGTTATAATTCACTTCTCACAGCTCAGAAAGGCAGAAATTGGAAGCCAAATATGCTGAAAATGAACATTCTATGAGCCCGGTCATTAGTAACAGCAGCACACTGTTTAAACCCAGTGAAATTCAAATTTAACATGATTCAGACAATTTGTGCGGTAAAACAGAAGGGAGCTGTCCAAAAACTAGGGTGTATGGAAACACTGCTAAAACCTTGTGGGGAGACCTAATTTAGTCCTTCTGACACCTAAATAGGTCATTTTGGCTGCTCTAATGCAAGTGGGTTGTCAAAAAATGTAATGGTTACAATTCACTTCTCACACCTCAGAAAGGCAGAAATTGGAAGCCAAATATGCTGCAAAGGAACATTCTATGAACCCGGTCATTGGAAACAGCAGCACACTGTTTAAACCCAGTGAAATTCAAATTTAACATGATTCAGACAATTTGTGCGCTAGAATAGAAGGGAGCTGTCCAAAAACAAGGGTGTGTGGAAACAATGCTTAAACTTTGTGGGGAGACCAAATTTAGTCCTTCTGACACCTAAATAGATCATTTTGGCTGCTCTAATGCATGTGGGCTGTCAAAAAATGTAATGGTTATAATTCACTTCTCACAGCTCAGAAAGGCAGAAATTGGAAGCCAAATATGCTGAAAATGAACATTCTATGAGCCCGGTCATTAGAAACAGCAGCACACTGTTTCAACCCAGTGAAATTCAAATTTAACATGATTCAGACAATTTGTGCGCTAAAATAGAAGGGAGCTGTCCAAAAACAAGGGTGTGTGGAAACAATGCTTAAACTTTGTGGGGAGACCAAATTTAGTCCTTCTGACAACTAAATAGATCATTTTGGCTGCTCTAATGCATGTGGGCTGTCAAAAAATGTAATGGTTATAATTCACTTCTCACAGCTCAGAAAGACAGAAATTGGAAGCCAAATATGCTGAAAATGAACATTCTATGAGCCCGGTCATTGGAAACAGCAGCACACTGTTTTAACCCAGTGAAATTCAAATTTAACATGATTCAGAAAATTTGTGCGCTAAAATAGAAGGGAGCTGTCCAAAAACAAGGGTTTGTGGAAAAACAATGCTTAAACTTTGTGGGGAGACCAAATTTAGTCCTTCTGACACCTAAATAGGTCATTTTTAGTTTACATTTCAACTGCCTACTGTTCACTGCTGCACTTTATCCGGAAGTCAATTGAAACTTATCCTGTAAGTGACTCCGATTTATCACTGCACTTTATCCTGTACTGTAATTCACCGCAAGGTATCCTGTAGAGTTACTTCAATCTTTCTGAGCTGTGTGAAAACGAAATTTCGTTCTGTATGCACTCTGTGTATACAAAATGACAATAAAGAAAGTCTAAGTCTAAGTCTAATTTTGGCTGCTCTAATGCACGTGGGTTGTCAAAAAATGTAGTGGTTATAATTCACTTATCACAGCTCAGAAAGGCAGAAATTGGAAGCCAAATATACTGCAAATGAACATTCTATGAGCCCGGTCATTGGAAACAGCAGCACACTGTTTTAACCCAGTGAAATTCAAATTTAACATGATTCAGACAATTTGTGCGCTAAAATAGAAGGGAGCTGTCCAAAAACAAGGGTTTGTGGAAAAACAATGCTTAAACTTTGTGGGGAGACCAAATTTAGTCCTTCTGACACCTAAATAGGTCATTTTGGCTGCTCTAATGCACGTGGGTTGTCAAAAAATGAAATGGTTACAATTCACTTCTCACACCTCAGAAAGGCAGAAATTGGAAGCCAAATATGCTGCAAACGAACATTCTATGAACCCGGTCATTAGTAACAGCAGCACACTGTTTAAACCCAGTGCAATTCAAATTTAACATGATTCAGACAATTTTTGCGCTAAAATAGAAGGGAGCTGTCCAAAAACTAGGGTTTATGGAAACACTGCTAAAACCTTGTGGTGAGACCTTATTTGGTCCTTCTGACACCTAAATAAGTCATTTTGGCTGCTCTAATGCATGTGGGCTGTCAACAAATGTAGTGGTTATAATTCACTTCTCACAGCTCAGAAAGACAGAAATTGGAAGCCAAATATGCTGCAAATGAACCACCTATGAGCCCGGTCATTAGAAACAGCAGCACACTGTTTAAACCCAGTGTAATTCAAATTTAATATGATTCAGACCATTTGTGCGCTAAAACAGAAGAGAGCAGGCCAAAAACTAGGGTGTGTGGAAACAATGCTTAAACCTTGTGGGGAGACCTAATTTAGTCCTTCTGACACCTAAATAAGTCATTTTCGCTGCTCTAATGCATGTGGGCTGTCAAAAAATTTAAAGGGTGTAATTCACTTCTCACGGCTCAGAAAGGCATAAATTGCAAGACAAATGAACATTCTATGAGCCCAGTCATTAGAAATAGCAGCACACTACTATTTAAACCCAGTGAAATTCAAATTTAACATGATTCAGACAATTTGTGCGGTAAAACAGAAGGGAGCTGTCCAAAAACAAGGGTGTGTGGAAACAATGCTTAAACTTTGTGGGGAGACCAAATTTAGTCCTTCTGACACCTAAATAGATCATTTTGGCTGCTCTAATGCATGTGGGCTGTCAAAAAATGTAATGGTTATAATTCACTTCTCACAGCTCAGAAAGACAGAAATTGGAAGCCAAATATGCTGAAAATGAACATTCTATGAGCCCGGTCATTAGAAACAGCAGCACACTGTTTAAACCCAGTGAAATTCAAATTTAACATGATTCAGACAATTTGTGCGGTAAAACAGAAGGGAGCTGTCCAAAAACTAGGGTGTATGGAAACACTGCTAAAACCTTGTAGGGAGACCTAATTTAGTCCTTCTGACACCTAAATAGGTCATTTTGGCTGCTCTAATGCAAGTGGGTTGTCAAAAAATGTAATGGTTACAATTCACTTCTCACACCTCAGAAAGGCAGAAATTGGAAGCCAAATATGCTGCAAAGGAACATTCTATGAACCCGGTCATTGGAAACAGCAGCACACTGTTTAAACCCAGTGAAATTCAAATTTAACATGATTCAGACAATTTGTGCGCTAGAATAGAAGGGAGCTGTCCAAAAACAAGGGTGTGTGGAAACAATGCTTAAACTTTGTGGGGAGACCAAATTTAGTCCTTCTGACACCTAAATAGATCATTTTGGCTGCTCTAATGCATGTGGGCTGTCAAAAAATGTAATGGTTATAATTCACTTCTCACAGCTCAGAAAGGCAGAAATTGGAAGCCAAATATGCTGAAAATGAACATTCTATGAGCCCGGTCATTAGAAACAGCAGCACACTGTTTCAACCCAGTGAAATTCAAATTTAACATGATTCAGACAATTTGTGCGCTAAAACAGAAGGGAGCTGTCTAAAAACTAGGGTGTATGGAAACACTGCTAAAACCTTGTGGGGAGACCTTATTTGGTCCTTCTGACAGCTAAATAAGTCATTTTGGCTGCTCTAATGCATGTGGGCTGTCAAAAAATGTAATGGTTATAATTCACTTCTCACAGCTCAGAAAGGCAGAAATTGGAAGCCAAATATGCTGCAAATGAACCACCTATGAGCCCGGTCATTAGAAACAGCAGCACACTGTTTAAACCCAGTGTAATTCAAATTTAATATGATTCAGACCATTTGTGCGCTAAAACAGAAGAGAGCAGGCCAAAAACTAGGGTGTGTGGAAACAATGCTTAAACCTTGTGGGGAGACCTAATTTAGTCCTTCTGACACCTAAATAAGTCATTTTGGCTGCTCTAATGCATGTGGGCTGTCAAAAAATTTAAAAGTTATAATTTACTCATCACAGCTCAGAGAGGCAGAAATTGGAAGCCAAATATGCTGCAAATGAACATTCTATGAGCCCGGTCATTAGAAACAGCAGCACACTGTTTCAACCCAGGGAAATTGAAATTTAACATGATTCAGACCATTTGTGCGCTAAAACAGAAGAGAGCAGTCCAAAAACTAGGGTGTGTGGAAACAATGCTTAAACCTTGTGGGGAGACCAAATTTGGTCCTTCTGACACCTAAATAAGTCTCTAATGCATGTGGGCTGTCAAAAAATTTAAAGGGTGTAATTCACTTCTCACGGCTCAGAAAGGCAGAAATTGCAAGACAAATGAACATTCTATGAGCCCAGTCATTAGAAATAGCAGCACACTACTATTTAAACCCAGTGAAATTCAAATTTAACATGATTCAGACAATTTGTGCGGTAAAACAGAAGGGAGCTGTCCAAAAACAAGGGTGTATGGAAACACTGCTAAAACCTTGTGGGGAGACCTAATTTAGTCCTTCTGACACCTAAATAGGTCATTTTGGCTGCTCTAATGCAAGTGGGTTGTCAAAAAATGTAATGGTTACAATTCACTCCTCACACCTCAGAACGGCAGAAATTGGAAGCCAAATATGCTGAAAATGAACATTCTATGAGCCCGGTCATTAGAAACAGCAGCACACTGTTTCAACCCAGTGAAATTCAAATTTAACATGATTCAGACAATTTGTGCGCTAAAATAGAAGGGAGCTGTCCAGAAACAAGGGTGTGTGGAAACACTGCTAAAACCTTGTGGGGAGACCAAATTTGGTCCTTCTGACACCTAAATAAGTCATTTTGGCTGCTCTAATGCATGTGGGCTGTCAAAAAATGTAATGGTTATAATTCACTTCTCACAGCTCAGAAAGGCAGAAATTGGAATTCAAATATGCTGCAAATGAACATTCTATGAGCCCGGTCATTAGAAACAGCAGCAGCTGTTTAAACCCAGTGAAATTCAAATTTAAAATGATTCAGACAATTTGTGCGTTAAAACAGAAGGGAGCTGTCCAAAAACTAGGGTGTGTGGAAACAATGCTTAAACCTTGTGGGGAGACCTAATTTAGTCCTTCTGACACCTAAATAAGTCATTTTGGCTGCTCTAATGCATGTGGGCTGTCAACAAATGTAGTGGTTATAATTCACTTCTCACAGCTCAGAAAGGCAGAAATTGGAAGCCAAATATGCTGCAAATGAACCACCTATGAGCCCGGTCACTAGAAACAGCAGCACACTGTTTAAACCCAGTGTAATTCAAATTTAATATGATTCAGACCATTTGTGCGCTAAAACAGAAGAGAGCAGGCCAAAAACTAGGGTGTGTGGAAACAATGCTTAAACCTTGTGGGGAGACCTAATTTAGTCCTTCTGACACCTAAATAAGTCATTTTCGCTGCTCTAATGCATGTGGGCTGTCAAAAAATTTAAAGGGTGTAATTCACTTCTCACGGCTCAGAAAGGCATAAATTGCAAGACAAATGAACATTCTATGAGCCCAGTCATTAGAAATAGCAGCACACTACTATTTAAACCCAGTGAAATTCAAATTTAACATGATTCAGACAATTTGTGCGCTAAAACAGAAGGGAGCTGTCCAAAAACAAGGGTGTATGGAAACACTGCTAAAACCTTGTGGGGAGACCTAATTTAGTCCTTCTGACACCTAAATAGGTCATTTTGGCTGCTCTAATGCAAGTGGGTTGTCAAAAAATGTAATGGTTACAATTCACTCCTCACACCTCGGAAAGGCAGAAATTGGAAGCCAAATATGCTGAAAATGAACATTCTATGAGCCCGGTCATTAGAAACAGCAGCACACTGTTTCAACCCAGTGAAATTCAAATTTAACATGATTCAGACAATTTGTGCGCTAAAATAGAAGGGAGCTGTCCAGAAACAAGGGTGTGTGGAAACAATGCTAAAACTTTGTGGGGAGACCAAATTTAGTCCTTCTGACACCTAAATAGGTCATTTTGGCTGCTCTAATGCACGTGGGCTTTCAAAAAATTTAATGGTTATAATTCAATTCTCACAGCTCAGAAAGACAGAAATTGGAAGCCAAATATGCTGCAAATGAACATTCTATGAGCCCAGTCATTAGAAACAGCAGCACATTGTTTAAACCCTGTGAAATTCAAATTTAACATCATTCAGACAATTTGTGCGCTAAAACAGAAGGGAGCTGTCTAAAAACTAGGGTGTATGGAAACACTGCTAAAACCTTGTGGGGAGACCTTATTTGGTCCTTCTGACACTTAAATAAGTCATTTTGGCTGCTCTAATGCATGTGGGCTGTCAAAAAATGTAGTGGTTATAATTCACTTCTCACAGCTCAGAAAGGCAGAAATTGGAAGCCAAATATGCTGCAAATGAACATTCTATGAGCCCGGTCATTAGAAACAGCAGCACACTGTTTAAACCCAGTGAAATTCAAATTTAACATGATTCAGACAATTTGTGCGCTAAAATAGAAGGGAGCTGTCCAAAAACAAGGGTGTGTGGAAACAATGCTTAAACTTTGTGGGGAGACCAAATTTAGTCCTTCTGACACCTAAATAGATCATTTTGGCTGCTCTAATGCATGTGGGCTGTCAAAAAATGTAATGGTTATAATTCACTTCT
The DNA here is from genome assembly GCA_037039145.1 of Fundulus diaphanus. Classification (NCBI taxonomy): domain Eukaryota; kingdom Metazoa; phylum Chordata; class Actinopteri; order Cyprinodontiformes; family Fundulidae; genus Fundulus; species Fundulus diaphanus. The sequence continues at coordinate 3,332,426 of CM073130.1, read as the reverse complement.
CACAGCTCAGAAAGGCAGAAATTGGAAGCCAAATATGCTGAAAATGAACATTCTATGAGCCCGGTCATTAGAAACAGCAGCATAATGTTTCAACCCAGTGAAATTCAAATGTAACATGATTCAGACCATTTGTGCGCTAAAACAGAAGAGAGCTGTCCAAAAACTAGGGTGTTTGGAAACAATGCTTAAACCTTGTGGGGAGACCTAATTTAGTCCTTCTGACACCTAAATAAGTCATTTTGGGTGCTCTAATGCATGTGGGCTGTCAAAAAATGTAATGGTTATAATTCACTTCTCACAGCTCAGAAAGGCAGAAATTGGAAGCCAAATATGCTGAAAATGAACATTCTATGAGCCCGGTCATTAGAAACAGCAGCACACTGTTTAAACCCAGTGAAATTCAAATTTAACATCATTCAGACAATTTGTGCGCTAAAACAGAAGGGAGCTGTCTAAAAACCAGGGTGTATGGAAACACTGCTAAAACCTTGTGGGGAGACCTTATTTGGTCCTTCTGGCACTTAAATAAGTCATTTTGGCTGCTCTAATGCAAGTGGGTTGTCAAAAAATGTAATGGTTACAATTCACTCCTCACACCTCAGAAAGGCAGAAATTGGAAGCCAAATATGCTGAAAATGAACATTCTATGAGCCCGGTCATTAAAAAACAGCAGCACACTGTTTAAACCCAGTGAAATTCAAATTTAACATCATTCAGACAATTTGTGCGCTAAAACAGAAGGGAGCTGTCTAAAAACCAGGGTGTATGGAAACACTGCTAAAACCTTGTGGGGAGACCTTATTTGGTCCTTCTGGCACTTAAATAAGTCATTTTGGCTGCTCTAATGCATGTGGGCTGTCAAAAAATGTAGTGGTTATAATTCACTTCTCACAGCTCAGAAAGGCAGAAATTGGAAGCCAAATATGCTGCAAATGAACATTCTATGAGCCCGGTCATTAAAAAACAGCAGCACACTGTTTAAACCCAGTGAAATTCAAATTTAACATCATTCAGACAATTTGTGCGCTAAAATAGAAGGGAGCTGTCCAAAAACAAGGGTCTGTGGAAAAACAATGCTTCAACTTTGTGGGGAGACCAAATTTAGTCCTTCTGACACCTAAATAGGTCATTTTGGCTGCTCTAATGCACGTGGGCTTTCAAAAAATGTAATGGTTATAATTTACTTATCACAGCTCAGAGAGGCAGAAATTGGAAGCCAAATATGCTGAAAATGAACATTCTATGAGCCCGGTCATTAGAAAAAGCAGCACACTACTATTTAAACCCAGTGAAATTCAAATTTAACATGATTCAGACAATTTGTGCGGTAAAACAGAAGGGAGCTGTCCAAAAACTAGGGTTTATGGAAACACTGCTAAAACCTTGTGGGGAGAACTAATTTAGTCCTTCTGACACTTAAATAGGTCATTTTGGCTGCTCTAATGCAAGTGGGTTGTCAAAAAATGTAATGGTTACAATTCACTTCTCACACCTCAGAAAGGCAGAAATTGGAAGCCAAATATGCTGCAAAGGAACATTCTATGAGCCCAGTCATTATTAACAGCAGCACACTGTTTAAACCCAGTGAAATTCAAATTTAACATGATTCAGACAATTTGTGTGCTAAAACAGAAGGGAGCTGTCTAAAAACTAGGGTGTATGGAAACACTGCTAAAACCTTGTGGGGAGACCTTATTTGGTCCTTCTGACACTTAAATAAGTCATTTTGGCTGCTCTAATGCATGTGGGCTGTCAAAAAATGTAGTGGTTATAATTCACTTCTCACAGCTCAGAAAGGCAGAAATTGGAAGCCAAATATGCTGCAAATGAACATTCTATGAGCCCGGTCATTGGAAACAGCAGCACACTGTTTAAACCCAGTGAAATTCAAATTTAACATGATTCAGACAATTTGTGCGCTAAAACAGAAGGGAGCTGTCTAAAAACTAGGGTGTATGGAAACACTGCTAAAACCTTGTGGGGAGACCTTATTTGGTCCTTCTGACACTTAAATAAGTCATTTTGGCTGCTCTAATGCAAGTGGGCTGTCCAAAAATTTGATGGTTATAAGTTTACTTCTCACACCTCAGAAAGGCAGAAATTGGAAGCCAAATATGCCAAAAAGGAACATTCTATGAGACTGGTTATAATAAACAGCAGCTCTGGGTCAGCGCTCCATTAGAACGGACTCTTGATTTGCACTCCATTAGAACCCACTCTGGATCAGCGCTATATTAGACCACACCCTGGGTCAGCATCCCTTTAGAACTGACTCTTGGTCAGCGCTCCATAAGAACCCAGTCTGGGTCAGTCTCCCATTAGATTCGACTCTGGGTCAGTGCTCCATTCAAACCCAGTCTGGGGCAGCGCTCCATTAAAACTGACTCTGGGTCAGAGCACCATTAGAACGGACTCTGGGTTAGCGCTCAGTTAGAAGCCACTCTGGGTCAGTGCTCCATTAGCACCTTGTTTGCGTCAGCGCTCCATGAGACCCAAGTCTTGGTCAGTGCTCCATTAGAACCGACTCTGGGTTTTTTTTCAATAAGAACCCAGTCTAGGTCAGCGCTCCATTAGAACCCAGTCTGGTTCAGCCACCCTTTAGAACCGACTCTGGATCAGCACTCCATTAGAACCCACTCTAGGTCAGTGCTACCTTAGAACACACCCTGGGTCAGCATCCCTTTAGAAGCGACTCTGGGTCACTGCTCCATTAAAACCCAGTCTGGGGCAGCGCTCCATTAGAACTGACTCTGGGTCAGAGCTCCATTAGAACCGACTCTGGGTCAACGCTCCATTAGAACCCAGTCATGGTCAGCACTCCCATTAGAACCGACTCTGTGTCAGCCTCTCTTTAGAACCGAGTCTGTGTCAGAGCTCCATTAGACCCCAATCTCGGTCAGCGTCCATTAGAAGCGACATTAAGACACCGCTCCATTAGAATCCACTGTGGGCCAGTGGTCCTTTAGATCCCACTCTAGGTTAGCATCCCATCTGGGTCAGTCTTAGCCTCGTGAGACCATCCTGATCTCGCGAGCTTTCAAGGTTTCACTCGCAGATCAGTCTGGCTACTCTCCGTTAAAGAAAATTTGGAGCCATTCACCAAACGAACGTCCAATCAGCGTTGGCTTTGTGGCGGGTTGAGGTGTGACGCAACGAGAAGCGCGACGGTTCAGTCTAAAGAACATGGCGGCTTCAGCGGATGAAACTAGCGTTAGCGTGGCTATCGAACAAGTTTTATCGGAATTACAGAGTATTTCTTTGCTGAGCTAACGAGCCTTTACTTGCAGCAGCAAGAGTAGCTTGGCTTGTGGTTGTGTTTTCGTCGTGGCTCGTAACAGAGCGACGACGAAGCATGTTGAAGAGTACGTCATATGCTTTGTTGATCTGATTGGTTTATTTGGCCCGTCTATCACCAACATAGGCCAATGAGCTAACCAGTATTTTCGCCCCTTCCCAAAATTACTTCAACGGAAGGTTTCCAGATGGATATGCGGAGCAAATCCATCTGGCGGAGTCAGGCAAGGTCAGTCTCACTTTCGAACCCAGTCTGGGTCAGCCTCCCATTAGAACCGAATCTGGGTCAGTGCTCCATTAGAACTAACTCTGGGTCAGTCTCCCATTAGATCCGACTCTGGGTCAGTGCTCCATTCAAACCCAGTCTGGGGCAGCGCTCCATTAGTGCTGACTCTGGGTCAGAGCACCATTAGAACCGACTCTGGGTTAGCGCTCAGTTAGAAGCCACTCTGGGTCAGCACTCCATTAGCACCCTGTTTGCGTCAGTGCTCCATGAGAACCAAATCTTGGTCAGTGCTCCATTAGAACCGACTCTGGGTTGGTGTTCAATTAGAACCCAATCTGGGTCAGCACTCCATTAGAACCAAGTGTGGGTCAGCCTCTGATCAGAACCGACTCTGGGTCAACTCTCCATTAGATCCCAGTCTGGTTCAGCCACCCTTTAGAACCGACTCTGGATCAGCACTCCATTAGAACCCACTCTAGGTCAGCGCGACATTAGAACACACCCTGGGTCTGTCAGATTTGTCTCGGTGAACCCGAACAAGCACACACACAGAGCGCAGAGCAGCTGTTCAGACAGTTTATTGCTGGGTAAGGTGATAATGGATGAAGCGGACCAGAGTCTTTTACCAGAGTTGGGTGGGCAGATGAAGAATGCCGGAGCAGCCTGATCAGAGAGAGCTGGAGAGTCTCGGGAGGTGCTGGGCTAGCTGAGGGACCAGAGGAGACGTGGAGGTAACTTCATCAGAAGCACGGTGAAGGCGGCGAGCGAGATCTTCTCATAGGAGAATGAGACGGACTGGCGGAGAACTGGAGACTGAGGTGGGTTTATATGGAGAGCTTTGCAGGTGGACTGAGTTCTGACTGATTGAAGATTTAACAGGTGAGAATGATTAGTGGAGCAGAGCATGAGGAGGAAGGTTCTGGGAGATTCAGGGTGCAGCAGGCAGGATTGCACCCTGACAGGGTCACCATCCCTTTAGAACCGACTCTGTGTCAGTGCTCCATTAAAACCCAGTCTGGGGCAGCGCTCCATTAGAACTGACTCTGGGTCAGCGCTCCATTAGAACACACTCTGGGTCAGCCTCCCATTAGAACCGAATCTGGGTCAGCACTCCATTAGAACAGAATCTGGGTCAGTCTCCCATTAGATCCGACTCTGGGTCAGCACTCCATTAGAACAGAATCTGGGTCAGCCTCCCATTAGAACCGACTCGGTCAGCGGTCCATTAGAACCCAGTCTTGGTCAGCGCTCCATTAGAACCAAGCGTGGGTCAGCCTCCAATCAGAACCGACTCTGGGTCAACACTCCATTATAACCCAGTCTGGTTCAGCCACCCTTTAGAACCGACTCTGGATCAGCACTCCATTGAAACCCACTCTGGGTCAGTGCTCCATTGAAACCCACTCTGGGTCAGTGCTCCATTTCGAACCCAGTGTGGGCCAGCGGTCCATTAGAACCGACTCTGGGTCAGTGCTCCATTAGAACGGACTCTGGATTAGCACTCCGTTAGAACCCACTCTGGGTCAGCGCTACATTAGAACACACCCTGGGTCAGCATCCCTTTAGAACCGACCCTTGGTCATTGCTCCATAAGAACTCAGTCTGGGTCAGCCTCCCATTATAACTGAATCTGGGTCAGCGCTCCATTAGAACTAACTCTGGGTCAGTCTCCCATTAGATCAGACTCTGGGTCAGTGTTCCATTCAAACCCAGTCTGGGACAGCGCTCCTTTAGAACTGACTCTGGGTTAGCGCTCAGTTAGAAGCCACTCTGGGTCAGCCCTCCTTTAGCACCGTGTTTGCGTCAGTGCTCCATGAGAACCAAGTCTTGGTCAGTGCTCCATTAGAACCGACTCTGGGTTGGTGTTCAATTAGAACCCATTCTGGATCATCGCTCCATTTGAACCCACTCTAAGTCAGTGCTACATTAGAACACACCCTGGGTCAGCATCGCTTTAGAACCGACTCTGGGTCAGTGCTCCATTAAAACCCAGTCTGGGGCAGCGCTCCATTAGAACTGACTCTGGTCCAGCCCTCCATTAGATTCCAGTCTTGGTCAGCCTCCCATTAGAACCGACACTGGGTCAGTGCTCCATTAGAACGTACTCTGGATCAGCCTCCCATTAGAACCAAATCTTGGTAAGCGCACAATTAGAACACACTCAAGGTCAGCCTCGCATTACAACCCAGACTGGATAAGCACTCCATTAGAACCCACTCTGGGTTGGTGCTCAATTAGAACCCTGTCTGGGTCAGCGCTACATTAGAACCAACTCTGGGTCAGCCTCCTATTAGAACCGACCCTGTGTCAGCCTCCCATTAGAACCGACTCTGTGTCAGAGCTCCATTAGACCCCAGTTTGGGTCAGCGTCCATTAGAAGTGACATTGAGTCACAGCTCCTTTAGAAGCCACTGTGGGTCAGTTTTCCATTAGATCCCACTCTGAGTAAGCCTCCCATCTGTGTCAGTCTCCCATTCGAACCCAGTCTGGGTCAACGATCCATTAGAACCCACTCTGTGTCAGCCTCAAATTAGAACCGACTCTGGGTCTACACTCCATTAGAACCTAGTCTGTGTCACCACTCCATTAGAACTCACTCTGGGTCAGCCTCCCATTAGAACCGACTCGGTCAGTGGTCCATTAGAACCCAGTCTGGATCAGAGCTCCATTAGAACCAAGTGTGGGTCAGCCTCTAATCAGAACAGACTCTGGGTCAACGCTCCATTAGAACCCAATCTGGTTTAGCCACCCTTTAGAACCAACCCTTGATCAGCACTCCATTAGAACCCACTCTAGGTCAGCGCTACATTAGAACACACGCTGGGTCAGCATCCCTTTAGAACTGACTCTTGGTCATCGCTCCATTAGAACCCAGTCTGGGTCAGCCTCCCATTAGAACCCAATCTGGGTCACCGCTCCATTAGAACAGAATATGGGTCAGCCTCCCATTAGAATCCTCTCTGGGTCAGCACTCCATTTGTACCCAGACTGGGTCAGCGCTGCATTAGAACCGAATCTGGGTCAGCGCACAATTAGAACACACTCAAGATCAGCCTCGCATTGGAACCCAGACTGGATCAGCGCTCCATTATAACTGACTCTGGGTCAGAGCTCCATTAGAACCGACTCTGGGTTAGCGCTCAGTTAGAAGCCACTCTGGGTCAGCGCTCCATTAGCACCCTGTCTGCGTCAGTGCTCCATGAGAACCAAATCTTGGTCAGTGCTCCATTAGAACCGACTCCGGGTTGGTGTTCAATTAGAACCCAGTCTGGGTCAGCGCTCCATTAGAACTCACTCTGGGTCAGCCTCCCATTAGAACCGACTCTGGGTCAGTATTCTATTAGAACCCTGTCTGGGTCAGTGTTCCATTGGAACCGAATGTGGGTCAGTGTTCCATTAGAACCCAGTCTGGTTCAAACTCCCTTTAGAACCGACTCTGAAACAGCACTCCAATAGAACCCGGTCTGGGTCAGCGCTCCATTAGAACCCAGTGTGGGTAAGCCTTCCATTAAATCTGACTCTGGGTAAGAGCTCTATTAGAAAGGGAGTGGAGGCGTAGTGGTTACAGCATTGCGCTTGGGTCCCGGAGGTTCTGAGTTCAACTGCCACTCTGGGTCCCTTTTAAGACCCTTAACTCCAGATCCCTGGGTGTCGCACAGTGGCAGCCCACTGCTCCCCAAGGGGATGGGTAAACAGCAGAAGTGTCTTTATCCATTGTGAGATTTGTGAGATCAATAAAGTTCAATTATTATTATAAACCCATCCTGGGTCAGCGTTCCATTAGAACCGACTCTAGGTCAATTCTCCATAGGAACCTGGTCTGGGTCAGCGCTCCATTAGAACCCACTCTGTATCAGCCTCCCATTAGAACCGACTCTGGGTCAGCGCTCCATTAGAACACACTCAAGGTCAGCCTTGCATTAGAACACAGTCTGGATCAACGCTCCATTAGAACCCAGACTCGGTCAGCGTCCATTAGAAGCGACTGTGGGTCAGTGCTCCATTAGATCCCACTCTGGGTTAGCCTCCCATTAGAACCGACTCTAGGTCAGCCCTCCATTAGAACCCAGTGTGGGTAAGCCTTCCATTAAATCCGACTCTGGGCAAACGCTCCATTAGAAAGGGAGTGGTAGCCTAGTGGCTACAGCATTGCGCCTGGGTTCGGGAGGTTCTGAGTTCAACTCCCACAAATTGCCAATCTGGGTCCCTAAGCAAGACCCTTAACCCCAGACTGCTCCCTGGGTGCCACACAGTGGCAGCCCACTGCTCCCGAAGGGGATGGGTTAACAGCAGAAGTGATTTTCTCCATTGTGAGATCAATATAGTTCAATAATTATTATTATAAACCCAGTCTGGGTCAGCGCTCCATTAGATCCCCACTCTGGGTCAGCCTCCCATTAGAACCGGCTCTGGGTAAACGCTCCATTAGAACCCAGTGTGGTTCAGCCTTCCTTAAAATCCGACTTTGGGAAAGCTCTCCATTAGAACCCAGTCTGGGTCAGCGCTCCATTAGATCCCCACTCTGGGTCAGCCTCCCATTAGAACCAAATCTGGGTCAGCGTTCCATTAGAACAGACTCTGGGTAAGCCTGCCATTAGAACCGACACTGGGTCAGCACTCCATTATAACCCAGTCATGGTCAACACTCCATTAGAACCTGTAGATATTAATACCGGCCTGCTCCTGCATATCTCTGAAGGCCCGTCTTACCCCGGTTTAAGTAAAGGAAAAACATTTGATCAGAGGCAAACATTCAAATATGCATATTTAATTCATTAGGAATTCCCAACGGAGACAAAAGTTACATTACCATCGTTACCCACGTGCTTCTCCCAGGCATTGCAGCTTTTTGTCTGATCTAAGTTTCGCAAAGACATCCTTTTAATAAACTGACTGCCCCTCCAGTCTCTTCAGGAGGGGGTGGTGTCAAATTTGGGGCTATCTTTTCGAACAAAGAGGCTGTTCTTCTCAGTTAGGGGTCAAGCCAAATGACCTCTCCCAATCATAAATCGTCTCCCAACACATCCTGCAAGCTACATGTTTATTTTGCCCTCAATTCAATTTTCAATTCAATTTTATTTATATAGCGCCAATTCATGAAACATGTCATCTCAAGGCACTTTACAAAGTTAAGTTCAATCATATTATACAGATTGGGTCAGATTATACAGATTGGTCAAAAATGTTCCTATATAAGAAAACCAGTTGATTGCATCAAAGTCCCGACAAGCAGCATTCACTCCTGGAGAAGCGTAGAGCCACAGGGAGAGTCGTCTGCATTGTACATGGCTTTGCTGCAATCCCTCATACTGAGCAAGCATGAAGCGACAGTGGAAAGAAAAAAACACCCGTTAGCGGAAAGGAAAAACCTCTAGCAGAACCGGGCTCAGTATGAACGGTCATCTGCCTCGACCGACTGGGGGTTACAGAAGACAGAGCAGAGACACAACAAGACAGACAAAAAGCACAGAAGCACACATTGATCCAGTAATCTGTTCTACATTAGATGGTAATAGTCGGTGATCTGTCCTCCCTGGATGATTTCACAGTCAACAGAACGTCAGACCAGGTGTACCTACTATGAAGAAAAAAGAGAGAGAACAAAAAGTTAAAAGTTGAAATGACAACAGTCATTTCAATGTAATGCAATGCAAATCTGGAGAACAGTAGACTGGAGAACAGTAGCCTAAGCCTATAGCAGCAAAACTATAAAGGTAGCTCAGAGTAACATGAGCCACTCTAGTTATAAGCTTTGTCAAAAAGGAAGGTTTTAAGATTAGTCTTAAAAGTAGACAGGGTGTCTGCTTCACGGACCAAAACTGGACGTTGGTTCCACAGGAGAGGAGCCTGATAGCTAAAGGATCTGACTCCCATTCTACTTTTAGAGACTCTAGGAACCACCAGCAGACCTGCAGTCTGAGAGCGAAGTGCTCTGTTAGGAACATACGGGGTAATCAGAGCTCTGATATATGATGGAGCTTGATTATTAAGGGCTTTATAGGTTAGAAGAAGAATTTTAAATTCTATTCTTGATTTAACAGGAAGCCAATAAAGGAAAGCTAAATTTGGAGAAATATGATCCCGCTTGTTGATTTTCATCAGAACTCTTGCTGCAGCATTTTGGATCAGCTGAAGGCTTTGAACTGCATTTTGTGGACTTCCTGATAGTAAAGAATTACAATAGTCCAGCCTTGAAGTAACAAATGCATGGACTAATTTTTCAGCATCACTCCTGGACAGAATGTTTCTAATTTTGGCAATATTCCGGAGGTGAAAAAAGGAAACTCTGGAAACCTGTTTAATATGGGATTTAAATGACATGTCTTGGTCAAAAATAACACCAAGGTTTTTTACTTTATTACCAGAGGCCAAGATAATGCCATCCAGATTAAGTGATTGGTTAAGAAGTTTATTTTTTGAGGACTCTGGCCCAAAGATTACAACTTCGGTCTTGTCAGAATTTAGATGCAGGAAATTTAAAGTCATCCAGCTTTTGATGTCATCAAGACATGACTGCAGTCGAAGTAATTGATTGGATTCATCAGGATTTATGGATAAATATAGCTGAGTGTCATCAGCATAACAGTGGAAATTAATCCCATGCTGTCTGATAATTTTGCCGATCGGAAGCATATATATAGTAAAGAGAATTGGTCCAAGGACTGAACCCTGTGGTACTCCACAGGTGACCCTAGAGTTTGAGGAAGATTTATCATTAACATGAACAAACTGGAATCTGTCCGACAGATAAGATTTAAACCAGCCTAATGCTTTCCCCTTAATCCCTACAGTATGTTCAAGTCTTTGTAGGAGAATATTGTGATCAACTGTATCAAATGCAGCACTAAGATCTAACAGGACAAGTACAGACACAAGTCCATTATCTGAGGCCATGAGAATATCATTAGTGACCTTCACCAGAGCCGTTTCAGTGCTATGATGAGCTCTGAAGCCTGACTGAAACTCCTCAAGTAGGTCATTGCTTTGTAAATGTTCACAAAGTTGATTAGCAACTACTTTCTCAAGAATTTTAGATAAGAAAAGAAGATTAGATATAGGTCTGTAGTTTACTAGCTCATCTTGATCAAGAGAAGGTTTCTTAAGTAAAGGTTTAATAACAGCTACTTTAAAAACCTGTGGTACATATCCATTTACTAAGGATAGATTAATCATGTCTAAAATAGGACCACTGATCAAAGGGAATACCTCCTTAAACAACTTGGTTGGGATTGGGTCTAACATACAGGTAGAAGGTTTAGATGAAGCTAAGATTTTAGATAGCTCAGAAAGCTCTACTGCTTCTAAACAGTTCAGACACAGCGCAGGTTCTAAAGATTCCTCCAATGCTGCCTTACTTACTGGGGATGAGGTAATCATGTTTGGGAGGATGCCAATTATTTTATTTTTAATGGCATCAATTTTATTTATGAAGAATCCCATAAAATCATTACTACTAAGAGCTAAGGGAATGGATGGATCCACAGAGCTGCAGCTCTGAGTAAGTATGGCAACTGTACTAAAGAGAAATCTAGGATTATTTTTGTTCTCTTCAATTAATGATGAAAAATATGCTGCTCTAACTCTGCGAAGGGTTTTGTTATACAACAATAGACTGTCCCTCCAGATTAAGTAGGATTCCTCTTGGTGTGTAGAGCGCCATTTTCTCTCCAATTTCCTAACATTGTGTTTCAAGGAACGCAGCTCTGAATTAAACCAGGGAGCCAGCTTCCTGTGAATTATCACCTTCTTTTTCAAGGGAGCTACATTATCTAATGCAGAACGCAATGAGGAAGTCACACTGTTAGCAAATGTATCTATTTGTGAATGGGAAGAAACAGCATTGCTGCCATCTACAGGGCATTTCTGCAATACTGAGGATATTAAGAGGGGTACAGACTCTTTAAGTTTTGATACAGCATTATCCGATAAAGATCTACTATAATGGAACCCTCTTTTGGGGGTGGAGAAATCAGTTAGATTAAACTCAAATGTTATTAAAAAATGATCAGATAGGACAGGGTTGTGAGAGAATACTGTTAATTCTTCACAATCAATGCCATATGTCAGCACAAGGTCCAAAGTATGGAGCCGAGAGTGCGTTGGCTTATGCACATTTTGAGCAAAACCAAATGAATCTAGGATAGTTTTAAAGGCTACACTAAGGTTATCACATTCAGTGTCAACATGGATGTTAAAATCACCCACTATAATAACCTTGTCAGTATTTAACACCAAATCAGATAAGAAGTCTGACAGCTGATCCAAAAACTGAGAGTAAGGGCCTGGTGGACGATACAAAACAATAAACAGAAGAGGTTTTATTGCTTTGCAGTTTGGATGAGGGAAACTGAGGGTTAAATATTCAAAAGAACTGTACTTATTAATTGGCCTGGGACTAATTAATAAATCAGACTGAAAGATGGTTGCCACTCCTCCTCCTCTTCCCACAGATCTGGGAATGTGGAAATTTGAATAACTGTCTCCCTCAAAGGGGAGACAGTCTTAAAAGGCCAGACATTCCTTATTTCTTCCATACAACTGCCTGATTAATATAACAACTAAGGTGTTTTCCTCAACAAACCCACTATGGGTTAGCCTCCCATAAGAACCGACTCAGGGTCAGCGCTCCATTAGAACTCAGACTGTGTCAGCGCTCCATTAGAACCGACTGGGTAAGCGCTCCATTAGAACCTAGTCTTTGGCAGCGCTCCATCAGAACCCACTCAAGGTCAGCCTCACATTAGAACCGACTCTGGGTAAGCTCTCCATTAGAACCCAGTGTGGTTCAGCCTTCCTTAAAATCCGACTTTGGGAAAGCTCTCCATTAGAACCCAGTCTGGGTCAGCGCTCCATTAGATCCCCACTCTGGGTCAGCCTCCCATTAGAACCGAATCTGGGTCAGCGCTCCATTAGAACCCAGTCTGGATCAGTGCTCCATTAGAACCAACTCTGGGTCAGCCTCCTATTAGAACCGACCCTGTGTCAGCTTCCCATTAGAACCGACTCTGTGTCAGAGCTCCATTAGACCCCAGTTTGGGTCAGTGTCCATTTGAAGCGACATTGGGTCACAGCTCCTTTAGAATCCACTGTGGGTCAGTGCTCCATTAGATCCCACTCTGGGTTAGTCTCCCATTAGAACCGTCTCTGGGTCAGCGTTCCATTAGAACAGACTCTGGGTAAGCCTGCCATTAGAACCCAGTCATGGTCAGCACTCCATTAGAACCCACTATGGGTTAGCCTCGCATAAGAACCGACTCTGGGTAAGCGCTCCATAAGAACCTAGTCTTTGGCAGCGCTCCATCAGAACCCACTCAAGGTCAGCCTCGCATTAGAACTCAGTCTGAATCAGTGCTCCATTAGAACCCAGTCTGGGTCAGCCTCCCATTAGAACCGACTCTGGGTAAACGCTTCATTAGAACCCAGTGTGGTTCAGCCTTCCTTAAAATCCGACTTTGGGAAAGCTCTCCATTAGAACCCAGTCTGGGTCAGCGCTCCATTAGATCCCCACTCTGGGTCAGCCTCCCATTAGAACCAAATCTGGGCCAGCGCTCCATTAGAACAGACTCTGGGTAAGCGCTCCATTAGAACGCAGTCCTGGTCAGCATTCCATTAGAACCCACTCTGGGTAAGCTATGCATTGGAACCCAGTGTGGTACAGCGTTCCTTAAAATCCGACTTTGGGAAAGCTCTCCATTAGAACCCAGTGTTGGTCAGCCTCCCATTAGAACCGAATCTGGGTCAGCACTCCAGTAGAACCCAGTCTGGATCAGTGCTCCATTAGAACCCAGTCTGGGTCAGCCTCCCATTAGAACCGAATCTGGGTCAGCGCTCCATTAGAACCCAGTCTGGGTCAGTGCTCCATTAGAACCCACTCTGGGTAAGCACTCCATTAGAACCGACTCTGGTCCAGTGCTCCATTAGATTCCAGTCTTGGTCAGCGCTCCATTATAACCAACTCTGGGTCAGCGCCCCATTAGAACGGACTCTGGGTCAGCCTCCCATTAGAACCGACTCTGATTTAGCGCTTATTTAGAAGCCACTCTGTGTCAGAGCTCCATTAGCATCCTGGCTGGGTCAGCGCTCCATTAAAACCAAGTCTGCGTCAAAGCTTCATTAGATCCGACTCTAGGTTGGTGTTCCATTAGAACCCAGTCTGGGTCAGCGCTCCATTAGAACTCAGTCTAGGTCAGCGCTCCATTAGAGCCCAGTCTGGGTCAGCCTCCCATTAGACCCGACTCTGGGTCTGTGCTACATTCCAACCCAGTCTGGGGCACCGCTCCATTAGAACCATCACTGGGTCAGCGCTCCATTAGAATGGACTACGGGTCAGCCTCCCTTTAGAACCGACTCTGATTCAGCATTCCATTATAAGCCACTCTGGGTCAGCGCTCCTAAGTGTAAGATGTTCAAAGTTTGGGAAATCTTGTTATAACATAAGCATGCTTTAAATTTCTCCACAACTATATCCCTGACCCGTCTGGTGTGTTCCTTGGACGTCGTGATGCTGTTTGTTCCCCAATATTCTCTTAACCAACTTCTGAGGCCGTCACAGAGCAGCTGTATTTGTTTTGAGACTAGATTACACACAAGTGGACTCTATTCAGTCATTAGCAATCATTGGGCAACTTCTGAAGGTAATTGGTTGCACTTAGAGAAAACGGGGCTGAATACTTTTGCACACTGCACTTTTCAGTTTTTTATCTGTAAAAAATGTTTCAAATCATATATAATTTTCTTTCCACTTCCCATTTGTTTACCTATTTATGTTGGTCTTTCACATAAGATTGAAATAAAATATATTTATGTTTGTGGTCGTAATGGGACAAAATGTGGAAAAGTTCAAGGGGCATGAATACTTTTGCAAGCCACTATAAGAATTTATGTGCCAGAAACCAAAGTGGTAATATAGAAGTTGCAAAAAAGGGGTAAAAATGGAAAAACTGGTTGCCCTCTGCAGCTCGGTTCAAAAATGAACCGAGGAATTATTTTCATTGTCAGAAAGAAATTCTTCAATATCCAACCTGCTCATTCTTGCTGAGGACTGTCTTGTGCTCCAAAATGTCACTGGCACAAAAGCCTTGCATTGTGATGTCACTGTTACCCCCTTTGTTGTTAATGCTGTCTTTACTTTGTTTTGTCTGTTGCTGGGTTTATCTTTGTTTGTTGTTATTGATGTCACTCTTAATTTGACATTGTATGCAATTGAATTCCCTACGAGATCCTGTATCATTGCAGTTTTCAATAAATCTTTATTTAAAAATATATATATTCTAAAAAAAAAAAGAAGAAGAAGCGTGGGCAAGGCTCTGCTTAATTTGAGTCAGAATCGGAGAAATTGACGGTGTTTATTTTTTGTGTCACTATTTAACCAGTGGTAAAAGGGACGTTTTGTGGCTGAACGATAATAAAATTCCATTCACTGTGAGGGCAACATTACAGGGATGTTCTGTTACAAATGTAGTTAAAGCAATATTGAATTTTATTCCGAGGACTGTGTTGTTTTCAATAATATAAGTATTTTGAGATTTTAAAGCAATGGGGGGCCTTCCTGGTTCACACTCCATTCCGGTAGGTGGCGGTGATGCACTTAAAAGTTGTTCTACCGCCAAAAAACACCACAGAAGCAGCAGCAGCAGCAGCAGCAGAAGAACAAGAAGAAGAACTTTTTGCATTTGCTGTAGTTTCACACGTGTTCGCTGCGTGAAGTTGGAACAGATTTGGAGTCGCGTTAGAAGTGCAGCACAAGGTTTTCAGTCTGTTGTTTCATCATCGCTAATCTTCAGTCGACATGAAGCCAGGTACAGTAGCAACACGTGACGGGATTTTGGGCCTGTTTCACGGTGTCTGGTTTGGGTTCAGAGATGCAGCTGGCCAATGTCGCCGTCCTCCTTACACATGGTGAAAAGTATTCCATGTAACAATAAGTGGCTACGAGCTTTAGAACCGCTTTCCCAGTTCAACGCTGTGATTGATAAAGTTGTAAAGTGTTGTTTGTAAATTAGAGAGTAAACGCTGAGCTGAAAGCTCCTCGTGTCACTGACCACGTGCTGTAGACTCAGGAGCAGGGCAGAGAAAAAGAACAACGGGGATCTCCTGAAAACCTGACCGTCTGCACTGCCCTGGTGGGGATGTACGAACATTGTGAGAAAGGCCACCATTAAACTGGATTATCTGTTAGAAATGGTGTTCTCGGTGGACCTGTGTTCAAATATTTGGCATAAAGCAATTTATGAAAAGCGTTTGCTTGTTTTTCAAACTAGAATCGTTTTAATTTCTGACTTTAAATGTAAGGATTAACAGATTGTAGCTCTGATAACCATATTACTGTCCGACCCTACAAGCACACACTTCGTGCTGGTTAATTTTTTTTATTATAATTTGGTTTGTTTAACTTTTTTGCAGGTGATCAGATTCATTCAACTATCAGCATCGTTGACCGAGTTCTCCTTGTAGTACAAGGGCTGGACGATATGGCCAAAACGACCAGGATATATTTCTTTATTAGCAGTTGTATGTGGTTGATACAACATAATTACGATATCGATATAAACAAAGTAAAAGCATCAGAAAGCCTGATATGGCTTAAAAATAAACTCCAATTTTATTTTGCAAAATCGGATTATTCCATTTTTTTTGCCTTTTCATTTAATAAAATCAAATTTCTGATTTTTAATAACGTTTTTAAAATCTCATCTGGGGAAATAGAACCAGCTATCTGATTTTCAGGATGCTTGTGATTAGGATCTATTATCAGAGCCCCTTTCCCATTGAAAACCCCAGGATTTGGGTTTCCAGGTTCCCATCTTCAGTCCAGTAGGTGGCAGTAAAAAAACAAAGGTCAACAACCAAAGCTGTATTTCTTTCCCCCAAACATTAGTAAATGTGGGAATATGGCCACCAGAATTGTATACTATTCATATGCTATTGCTAACATGGGTTTCATTTGCCCAAAAGTAATGATACAGGTTTGCATAGTCTCCTCCCTATTATGAAATACAATTTGTACCATTTTCCATACAGTAATTGATGAGTAGATTACAGTAAATAACTTTAAATCTTTGGATGACCAAACTGGGATGACCCCAAGACGTGCATGAAACGATGCAAGGCTTGCTGTTACTTTTCGTCCTCTTAAAAGTCTGGAAGCAAACAAACTGCTGAGAGTAGGAATAATGTGTGTTTACCTAAATACGTGTGATGTATTGTGTGTTGCAGTTCCTGAAAGGCACATTGTCTCCTATATGTTTTCAAATGAAATATCTGTTTAAAGGTTTCAGTCCTCGTGGAGACAGAGGAGGAAGAGGCGGAGGGCGTGGTGGCTTCAGAGGTGGTTTTGGTGACCGAGGGGGACGAGGAGGAGGAAGAGGTGAGGAAAGAAAAGCAGTCATATAGAAAGTGGATCTTTATAAATGTTTGGGATTTATATCTGTGTATTTGAATTTGAAAAAAAAATGCGTAAATCTCAAGACCAGAAATTTTCTTTCATGTTGAACTAGTTTGTCCAAAATTGCCAATTGTTGCTCAGTGTGAACCTGAGACACCTACATCTGGTGTCTCTGCTTTTTGGGTGACTCCAACTTGTAGCATTGGTGGGTTCATGTTAGCCCTACTCAAACTTCCAAATGCCGGGACCTTTTAGCTGACTGACACATAATGATGTAGAGTAGACCATGAATGGAAGTGGCAGGTGTTGATTATCCTTGTGCTTTTTGTCACTTTAACATGTAAAGGAAGTTTTACAGAGCTCTGCTAATGACTTGAGTCAGGTGTTGAATCGTGGAGTCTGACAGCCATGCTGGAAACTAGCATGTTTGGACATGCTAGTATGTATATATTACTTGGCATGTCTGAAGTGCTGCAGTCCAATTTGAAGATGACCACCTTTATTGATGAGTGCTAATGTTTATTTATTTCAGGTGGAGGATTTAAGTCCCCAGACGGTGGAGGATTTCGTGGCCGTGGGGGTGGCAGAGGCACCCCAAGAGGCAGAGGAGGGAGGGGAGGTGGCAGAGGAGGCTTTGGAGGAGGGAAAAGGGTCTTGATCGAGCCACACAGACATGAAGGTTTTTATCCAAAACTTCACATTTCCAATCAAGCAGCTTTATAGTTGAGTGTAAAATATGTTGATTTCTCCTTCTTTATGGGTTTAAATCATATTAAATGTTTTTGCACTATGAGCTTTAACTAACTGGATTAAAAAACGGACATGCCCAGTAGGAAGTCATATTTTAGTTTATGGGCATTTTTCAGTTTCATTGGCCTGACTTTATGTGTCCGTTCTACAAAGTTGACTCCAAACACAAGAAGTTGAGTAGAAGTAAAAACAGAATCATGTTGTTTCCTTCATTTTTAACGTTTTAGTGTCTGTATTTGCTGCTTCTTTGGTGTTTAAATTTGTGTGTGTGTAGTTATACTTGCGGCTGAGAGAGAACACATTTTTCATATTTTACCACTGAAAAACCTTTTTGGTCCTCAGTTTTTGGGCTAGGAGTAAGGTTTGAGACTAAAGGCCCAGTTTCACCATCTCAAAATGGCTGCACTCGGCTCCGCCCACTTGCTAGTGTTTCAGGAGCAGTTTTGTTTTTTCAGGGCCAGTCTATGTTCCTCTGCCCACTATAAAATGGAATTGTCACCCAAATGCAAAAAAAGAATAAAAATTAAAAACCTACACATTTACAGGGTTCCCGCGGGGCATTAAAAGTCATTAAATGACATTTTTTAAAATTAAGGCCTTAATTGGCATTAAGTCATTAAATGTGATTAAATGTCGCATTAAAAATGCCTTATTTTTTTCTAAAAAAATACGGTGATAAAAACAGTTTTGTCAGATATCAGATATAACTGATTCCGCGTTGTGCGCGGAACTGCTTCCGTTTAACCGTAAAGCCGTATGTTTTTACAATGTTCGGAAAAGGGACTTGAGGCGGAGAAAGAGCTAGACAATGGGAAAATGCTAATTTCAACAAAAGCAGATGGAAAACGAGGGATTCGGGGCATGTCCACCTCACCAGCCAATCACAGACAGGTTTCTTTCGATCCAATCAGAGTAGGGCTTGCAAATACTGCATTCAGATGGATTAAATGAAAATGCTGCAGCTTTTGGCAGAAATTACTAAACATAACGGTGGGATTGAAGAAAAAACAACAACCAATAAACAGTTTAATATTTTAGCCTAAAATATTTAGTTTAAAATAATTCCTTGAGTTACTAAGTGAGGTGTGAAAAATATTTTTGTCTCTTTTCTTTCCAGCTTCTGGGTGATGTTGCAAACGTTTCTTGTGATCATAATCATCATCATTGTCATCATTATTTAAAGAGCACTTTAACACGAGGTAAAACAAAATAACATCTAATAAAATGACTTGAGTAAAGAATCAACAGTTTAAAACAACAACAATAATAATAAGCTGTTTAAATCCTTAAAAACAAACAGAAGTTCTTTAAACTGAACTCTAAGATAAACAGGCAACCAGTGAAGGGAGGCCAGGATGGGCTAATGTGCTTTCTTTTATGTTTTTCCATTACAAGGTGTGCAGCAGCATTTGAACCAGCTGCAGACATCTGAGTGAGGACTGACCGATTCAGAGATAAAGAGAATTTCACTAATCCAGCCATGATGAAATGAAGGCTTAGAGTAGTGTTTCCATATTTTTGCCTTGAAAGAATAGGTTTTACCTTTGCTTTGTTCCTTACATGATAAAAATTACTTAACTGAGGTCCTTTTTGACTGTCAAGTTTAAAATCACCGTCCATTTTAAAATCGAGGGGCTAAACATTCATTGTCAGGGTGTCTAAATCAACAGGATCAACAGTTGTTTGGGTGTTTCAACTGGTATATTTGACAATTCCTCATTTGCAAAGACAAAGAGATTTGAGTTTTGATGTTCTCCTCGTTATTAACTTTATCTCTTTTTATAGATTCTCTTTCTCATTCAATTTAGGACTTTCCATATGCCTTATCATCTACGTCTATATTGAAAAACCTACAGTAAAGTAATGAAATGTTTATTCTGGATGTAGTGTAGGAATTCCTTCAATATAAACCAAAGAAAATTTTACATTACCTGCCAGAAGCTGGATAAAATCTTTGAAAAAGAGACAACAGTATTTTCACACCTCACATAGTAGCTCAAGGAAATACTTTAATCTAAATGTTTTAGGCTAAATATTTTAGGCTAAAATGAGTAAACCCTAGTGATGGATTTTTGGGTAAACTAAATAGAGCAGTGTTACATGTCATTGTTTCTAAAACAGCATTTTTCTGAGATGCGTCTAAAAGGGCAAACATTGAGAGTATACCCACTTCTCCAGGGACCACTACACCACTGCGGACAGGCACAGATCAGCTGCAAGGGGCAGACAACAGCTAACAATGTCATGTTACTTTTCTGTATCCAACGCACTCACGTCCGCATTAGCTACCGCAAACAGCACAGCAGCAGCTGGAGCAAACTTTACTGCCACTAACGTCGGGAAATCAGACGGTCTTCGAACAACATTTTATATATATAAAATTAGTACTTGTTGATGGCATTAAATTTATTTCTATGAGCATTAAATTAGGGTTACTCATTCCTGTATAAACCCTGATTTAGTCTTTCATTTGTATGATAAAATTATAAACTAGCAAATGGCTAGAAAAAAAAATTAAATTTGAACAGGTTAAAGGCAAGATTTATTTTAAATACTTCCATGCCTTCTTCAGTATTTCAGTAGTGTGGTTTGTATGTGTTCTTTTATTGAATTACATTTTATTTATAACCACCTTAAGATCGTCCTATGGATAAACATGGTATAAAATAATTAAAAGATAAATAACATGGCAAATAATTTGAACTTGCAATCACTTGATTAGATATGAAAGTAAGAAATTTACGAAAGGACAGGGCTGTGGTTGGCCTTGTACTAGGCCAATAATTCAATTCAATTCAATTTTATTTATATAGCGCCAAATCATGAAACATGTCATCTCAAGGCACTTTACAAAATCAAGTTCAATCATATTATACAGATTGGGTCAGATTATACAGATTGGTCAAAATGTCCTATATAAGGAAACCAGTTGATTGCATCAAAGTCTCGACAAGCAGCATTCACTCCTGGGGAACCGTAGAGCCACAGGGAGAGTCGTCTGCATTGTACATGGCTTTGCTGCAATCCCTCATACTGAGCAAGCATGAAGCGACAGTGGGAAGAAAAACCACCCATTAACGGGAAAAAAAAACCTCCGGCAGAACCGGGCTCAGTATGAACGGTCATCTGCCTCGACCGACTGGGGTTACAGAAGACAGAGCAGAGACACAACAAGAGAGACAAAAAAGCACAGAAGCACACATTGATCTAGTAATCTGTTCTACATTAGATGGTAGTAACGGGTGAGCCGTCTTCTCTGGATGATGTCAAAGTTAACAGAACGCCAGACCAGGTGTACCTACTATGAAGAAAAAGAGAGAGAGCAAAAAGTTAAAAGCTGAAATGACGACAGTCATTTCAATGTAATACAATGCAAAACTGGAGAACCGTAGAATGAAGAACAGTAGAAATCAGTAGAGTGAGAAAATTAGACCCTGATGTCCTCCAGTAGCCTAAGCCTATAGCAGCATAACTATAGAGGTAGCTCAGGGTAACATGAGCCACTCTAACTATAAGCTTTGTCAAAAAGGAATGTTTTAAGATTAGTCTTAAAAATAGATAGGGTGTCTGCCTCACGGAGAATCCTATTAGTATTAGTAATACTAATAGGATTTATATTGAATGTGACAGGGAGCCAGTGGTTCAGGTGTGAAGTAGATGATGTAATGATGCAAGATACTGTCTTTTGTACTAGTTGCAGTTTGTGGAGGGTTTTCTAGGGGACGTGGGGGGGTGGGGTTGAAATTGTGAAATCGATAGGTAAGTGGACTGTGAACCAGTTTGGCAAAAGTGTGAAGGAAGAACTTGCTTGATGCTGTAAGTAAAGTAAGTTAACCAGGTGATGTTATGGATGTGGAAAGTGATGGAGAGGGCTGTCCAAGATGACGCCAAGGCTCTTAAGCTGAAAGGTGGGAGAGATACAGGAATTGTCCATGCATATTGTAAAACTGACAGATTTGGTTAACGTTGACTTTGGACAATAAGCAAGTGTGGTACGTAATGTGGCACCACGTCCATGGCCCTGGGGAAATATGGGCTGACTAGGGGGAAAAAATCAGTCAAATTGATTCTTTTTGCTTTAACCCCTGCATTAACATGAACAAACTAGAACAGGGGTGGGCAAACTTTTTGCCAGGAGGGCCACATTGGGTTCTAAGATTTGACAGGGGGGCTGGACCGGGAACAGATGGATGGAGTGTTTGTGTGAAATAATATAAATTACATGTAAAAGCCATTACGTGAGAGGATTTGGCCTACAAACATGTAAAATATCATGAGTAGGCAGCAAGGCTCATTGTACAGTTTTTTTTTTTTTTTTTCAAATGCATTAATTTCATTTGATTAAGAATAAACACAGTAGAGAAATTCACAGTATACATTTGATTTACTTGAATTATTTACATTTGATTATCACAGAATAACAGCAGAGAAACTCACAGTTTCAGTGGGAACAGTGTTGTTGATCTCCCTTTTTGGCCAATGCATCAAAGTCTGGAGTGAGTTTGGTTGTGGCAATTCTCAGGATAGCTCCGAGATGCCGGTCAGTTAACCTGGATCTGTGACTGGATTTGTTGATGTTCATGACGCTGAATGTCTGCTCACAGACGTAGGTCGAGCCAAACAAAGTTAGCATCTTCTGTGCCGTCTTCCGGAGGTTTGGGAACATGGCTTCGTTGAGTGCAGCATAAAAGTCATTCAGTTTTAGAGAGTTGAACTTCTCCTTTAAGAGGGAGTCTGACTGAAGATCGATCAGTTCCAATTGCACCTCTTGTGGTGCCTTTTCGGGGTCTTGTGACAGGGGACAGGACACCAGCTGAAGTGACGTTTCAATGTTGTCAAAATCAGAGAACCGACGGCTAAATTCTCCGTCTGGAGAACAAAGTTAGCTTAGATTTGAAGGCTTGTACATGTTTGTACATGTCGTGCACAAACTGATCTTTCCCCAGTAGTTTAACATTCAGCTCATTCAAGTACGAAAATATGTCCACAGCAAACGCAAAATCACAAAGCCAGTTCTTGTCGCTTAGCTCAGGAAATTTGGTGGATTTCCCCACTAACTCCAAAAACTCGCTGATCTCGTCTTGCAGGTCCCACACTCGTTGAAACACTTTGCCCAAACTTAACCAGCGGACACGAGAGTGGTACAGCAAGTCGTGATGATCCGCACTAGTTTTACCACTGGTTTCATGACGTGATCAAGCTGCAATATAGACTTACACAGTGATTCCTGATGGATGATGCAATGTTGGAAGATAACGTCCTGGTCAGGGTTTTCTTCTTTCACTTTATCCTGGATTCTTTTCAGCAGCCCAACATGTCTTCCAGTCAAATTTGGTGATCCATCCGTTGTGACATTGGCCAGTTTACTCCAAGGTAGCTTACGTCTTTCAATGGCAGCAGACACATGGTTGTACACATAGACATAATATAAGAGTAGACGCGTCATTGGGCGGGTTCTGCCTATGCTGCGATGCGTCAGAACGTCCGCCATCTTAAATGTGGCAAATCTGCAGTTACTCAGTCACTTAAACAGAATCAGAGGGACTTTAATCTCTGAATATACTTTGTATTCGTAGTATTTTTTTTGTAATATTACAAGTTTATTTTCGTATCCCTTTAGCTTCATTCTCCTGAATTTATTCTCCTAAAGAATAAAAATATTTAAAATAATCTAACCTGGCCTATTACTCCAGGAGTGAAATAATTCTGCAAACTGTGATTATTCTGGAAATGTTCCCCCTTAATTCTCATAATATGATGTTTTTATCATAACATTATCACTTTTGTGTTTGTTTGTTTATTTTTACTTTATTGACCTAGGACTTTTTTTCCTCACTATTAATTTTACCTCTTTAATACTCACCCAAAAAGTCTGTTCCTAAAGGTTCACATGTGACATGGTTTTATGAAATAATGAAGACCACAATGTTTAGATTTAACAAATTGATCCTTATATTCATAACACATACACACACAAATATATATATATATATGTATGTATGTATGTATGTATGTATGTATGTGTGTGTATTTATTGCAGCACAGGAATGAGGCATCTTCTCCGATCCACGTTCACAATAACAGAACTCAACTTTTTTCTGCCACATACAATATGGCGGTGACGTTGACGTGCGAACCTGCGCCCTATGACGCGTCTACGTATATATGTCTGTGGTTGTACAGATCCTCTCCACGCGTTGTTCCCTTCAGAGACTCCATGGCCAAAAACTCTTCCGTTATTTCAAAATTGTCATTAATCCCACGGATAAAAATTAAGCGTTGAGCAGTGTCTTTCACATCATTGCTTTCATCCAGTGCTAGTGAATATAGTTTAAAGGACTCAGCCTTTTTGTTTATTTGGCTGGCTATATCTTCCTCAATCAGTTCCACACGGCGAGTCACAGTCCTGCGTGATAAACCGATCTTTTCAAACTTGCCTTGTGTTACATGTTGCTATTTTTTTTCTTCGTTCCCTGACGACTTGTTTGTTGTTTTATTTTTATTTTATTTTTTTTTTTTGCACCTTTGACGGTTCACTGGTGGAGGGGGCGGGGCATTGCCAATCAAGCATTTAGCTGGAGTGGTGTCACACCTGTGGAAATGGTGGTTCTTGTGACAAGAAAAAAGAAAATAAACTATTGAACGGAGCGTCTGATGGACGAGGATCGCTAGGGCTCGCCCTTCCTCAGGATCAGTTGGTTGGGGAACTCTGATCAGAAATCTAAGGTAAGCCCCCACCACACTGTGTGTTCCGTCAGGTGCCCGTTTTTTTTTTTTTTTTTTTCACCGTTTCCTCTTATTCACCGTACCATGTTTATTACGACCCCTATCTTCTCTCAATGAGAAGACAGATAAAACGAGCCAGAGTGAGAGGTAGCGGGACGTAACACTTGGCTCTCAGGACACAAAATACCTGCCGCCTCTGCCATGCATTCTTTTAAAAACTCGCCTTCGGAGAAAGGCTTGTTAGCTTTGGCTACTTTGAATGACAGCAAAAAGCTTGCTTTGGTGGATGACTCTTGAATTGCAGTTTGTCGGTGAAAAAGATGTTGCTGAGCCTGTAAATTATCCGCCAACCTCTGGGCCGTGGCTGTTCGCTCTTGCGTTGACTGCTTGCTGGTGTAGTTAGCATGCTTTGTAGCAAAGTGGCGCCTGATATTGTACTCTTTGTAAACCGCAACAGTTTCTTGGCATATCAGACACACAGCCTTTGATCGGACTTCGGTAAAGTAGTATTTCGTTGTCCACTCTGCATTAAACACTCGCCACTCACTGTCCACTTTTCTTTGCTTTGATAAGCTCATTTTTACAGAGGGGCTCACAGCACAAAGCTAAAGAGAAGAAGGGAGTAATAGGGTAGTTCACTGCTATTGTTTTGATGTGGGTTTTTCGCACATGCGCGCCGGACTGGTAGGCAAAAGGCGAACACAGCGTAAACACAGACGTACTAGTGCGCGTGAACGGGGGCGTAATGGAGCAGCAGTCAGCGGCTGCTGCTCCAGACAGCAGATGCTGCTGCTGCATCGACTCCGCTTCTCCGGCCCCGTCTAGCGATCGCCACCTCCCCTCCGCCGCTATTTAAGTAGAACAATGACTAGAGCAGAAATAAGTTGTATTTACCGGAGATGAAGTGTGGACTGCAAATTCTGTCGGGGTATAATGGCTCCCCCAGTCCATTGGGAGTGTCTGCCTGCGCTCTTTTCATTGAAATTATCAATTTCTTTCTTCTTTCTTCGGTAAACGACAGAAACGTACATCCAACGATTTGGAATGCCTCTGTGTGCAACCGGGAGCACAACAAGTCGTAGACATTGTTTAGATTCCAAAAATAAACTAACTAAAAGTACGCTCTAAATCACCCGTTTTGTCATGTAGTAGACGAGAACAGTACTGTTTTTTGTCTACCCGCGGGACCCGGATGTAGCGCTGACGTCACGCGTCTCCACAGGCCAAAAAGGTCAATGAGCGCCATGTAGTGGGGAAACGCGGTATTACAGGGATATGGTGAAACGAACGAGGTTTACCGACGATAATATGAAATGTAATTTAATAATAGAATTTAATGGGTTGCTCTTCCTTAATGATAGTCAAGCGCTGAAAACGCATACGGGAGGCAGAAGCCTTAACATTGATAAGAGTTTTTTGTAAAAAAAAAAAAAATTCAATAATTTGGACAAGTTCCGCGGGCCGGATTAAAACGTTCAACGGGCCGTATACGGCCCGCGGGCCGTAGTTTGCCCATGTCTGAACTAGAATCTGTCAGACAGATAAGATATAAACTAGTCTAATGCTTTTACCTTAATCTGTACAGTATGTTAAAGTCTTTCTAGTAGAATATTATGATATACTATATCGAATGCAGCACTGAGATCTAACAGGACAAGTACAGATACAAGTCTATCTGTATTATTATCTGAGGCCATGAGAATTTTATTTGTGACTTTCACCAGAGCTGTTTCAGTACTATGCGCTCTGAAGCCTGACTGAAACTTAAAATTGGTTATTACTTTGTAAATGTTCACATATTTGATTAGCAACTACTTTCTCGAGAATTTTAGATGGGAAAAGAATATTAGATATACGGCTGTAGAATATTAGTCATCTTGATAAAGAGGGTTTCTTAAGTAAAGGTTTAATAATGTTAAAAGCCTGTGGTACATATGCCTAGGGATAGATTAATCAAAGGGAATATTCCTTAAAGTATTGTATTTTTTATCTTTTTATTTATGACAATGTATATTTATATCGTTTATCATCTTGCAGATTTCTTAAGTGTTGATGTTGCAAACTAGGTGAGGGGCTAAAGCAGCCCCCAGGAGATGTTTCCCTCTTCTAGGCCTTTGTAGGCCAGTAGAAACACAAACCGCATGAACATAAACCGAGAAGAGCCGAGCTAGGCGAGCCAAATCAAGTCTAGTCGGTGGAACTGCAGCTCAAGGTGTCAGTTAGGCTTAGTCAGGGGAAGCCATAGAAAGGGTTGAAAATCAATGGAAGTAAAGACAAGGTCCTCTTAAATATTCAAATCAACTTTCTGTGTGTTAGGTGTCTTTATCTGCAGGGGGAAGGAGGATGCCCTGGTGACCAAAAACATGGTGGTGGGAGAATCAGTGTATGGCGAAAAGAGAATGAGTGTTGAGGTAAAATCTTACTTCAGTGATGAAATGGTGTCTGATGTTATTGCACAGCTTGGTATTGACCCTCACTGTGATTCTTTGCCATTTCTGTTAGGAAGGAGAGATGAAAATCGAGTACAGAGCCTGGAATCCTTTTCGCTCAAAGCTGGCAGCTGCCATTTTAGGAGGAATTGACCAGATCCATATCAAACCCGGAGCTAAGGTCATGTACCTGGGGGCTGCTTCTGGCACCACAGTGTCCCACGTTTCAGACATCGTTGGACCAGTGAGTATGGCACCCTAGTTGTTCCTCAATAGCTATGCACAAAATTTCACGATTGGAGTAAAATGTATTTGGATTAAATAATCAGATTATGCCATTTATATGGGCACACAATCCGATCATAATGTGCATGTATATGCTGTGGCTTTATTCAGGATATAAAAACTCTGACATGCGCAGTTATCAAATTCCCCTTAAAACACAGAAGTACTGCCGTCTTTGCTAAACTACAAAAATTGTAAACAAAGGAGTATTATGTGTTTGTTTGTCTTCCGAGTGCCCAGGCTGGACTTTCACAATGTTCTAATTACGGTTGAAACGTTACTGAGTAAGCAGCAATTTTGAGCTTTTATTTTTTCTAACATGTTGTATCGGGAGCCCCGATAGCGGAAATACGCCATGTTTACGTTGGCATCCATGCGCACTTGGGTCAGTTTGCCACATTCGGAAATAACTTGAGCCTGGCAAGCGTTTATATGTACATTGATCAGATTGTCAGTTGGCGTAAACCACCCCTCTCATTCGGATTACAATTTTATTCCGATTGAGCTTGATCCGATCATCATATTGGCTTGTTTACATGACGCTTTTTTCTTATTATTCTGATGGGCCATTAATTCCGATTACTTTTGTCCATGTAAACATACCTAATGTTTTTTACTTAACCTTTCAAATATCAACAACTGAGGGCAAACGCTGAGTTTCTGTAAAGGCCCCTTTAAGGACCTTGATTTTACCATGGGCTTTTGCATTGTTTCTGTTGACTGTTCATCGTTGGTTAAGTCTTTTTATGGTTTTACTAACTTCCCCAATATTATCTGTGGCGAAAAACCTGCAGGTGTCACCAACTCAAATTTAAGACTCGTTAGGAATGGATTTTAAGACCTCTATCTTGACATACAGAAACGTCGAAACTAGTTACATTTAATTGTTATTGCAATGTACCATTTAACTTTTACTTGAATAATATTGAGAAGTATTGCTACTCGTGAGTAAAATGTATGGCAACTCTACCCACTACAAGTAACTTCAAGGAATGTGGGGAAAAAAATAAGCTCTTTTTTTTTTTAATATACCAAAACCTCACCAGAGACACGGTTTGTTAAACTGAGCTTTCTTGTTTATACGCAAGCTTTGTTTAAATGTTATTTCCTCTTTACTGAGCCTGCTGTGCCATTTGGCGGTCAAGTGGATACACTCTACACCACAGATGTTTTCACATCTGAAAACATCTGTGGAAGGACTTAGCACTGTTCTAAAGAATATACGTCAACCACTAGAAATATTGGTTTCATAGGTTTGTTGTAGAAAAGTGTTTCTTCTGCATGCATTTATTTTGTGATAAAGCTGTTTTTGTATAACTTATTTGTCTTTAAGATTCCAGAATTAGCACAGAACCTTGTATTTTTGTCTGTCTGGTTCTCATTTTTAACAGACCCTCTTGATATAAGAGAAAACTAGGGTTTTTAGGAAAATGGCCGCTTATCAATTACTCGGTAGTCGATTGATAAGATTAACTCGTTAATCGATAACTGACACCCCTAGTCAGGACACATGGTTTGGGGCAAGCCATTTGCACTGTAGAGTATCCAGAGAAACTCTGCTCATATTGTTGCTTCTGAGTTGAAGACAACATGGAGGTTGATGATGGTAGTCGCAGAGCTGTTGTCTCTCCCAAGCAGTGTGGGAGGACCACCACTAAGAGGTGGGGCTGTGGCCAGAGCAGCAGAGCTAACTGATTTCTGTCGTCTATCTCAGAGCAGTAACAACACTTTCTAAATACGACTCCTGGCTGAACACCCAACGTTCCGACCCTTATGGGTTTTTTGCATAAGCAACAGTAGGCTTCATAGTCGCTGTCTGAAACAGACCATAGCCAAGTTTTAAACTGGTTCTGTTGATGCCATGGGTTGTTAGATGTGCATTTTTTCATTACAACGGCAGCACTACTGCTTCTGCATATGGACTAATCAATAAAACGAAAGCCCTTAAGGACTCGAGTTTAAGACCTTCTCTAACCAGCTTTGGTTCGCCAAACCATGGAATTTGATCACATTTACCAGCCAGAAATGAACAATGATCCTGAATATTCTAATAGTGACAGTTTTATGCCTCCTGTACATGATGCTTAACTGAAGAGATTTAAAGATGCTTGCAAAAAACCGTTGTAACCCGCAGTTCACCAAACAGTTTCACAGAAGAATAGAGTATAAAACTGCTTGATTTAAGTACCTGTTGCACATTTTTGTCACAGGAGGGGCTTGTCTATGCAGTGGAGTTCTCCCATCGATCAGGTCGTGACCTTCTTAATGTGGCAAAGAAACGCACCAACATCATTCCGATCATTGAAGACGCCAGGCATCCACACAAATACCGGATGCTCGTTGGTAGGTAGTAACATAATGGTAATCTTGTTTCATGGTACACAGGTGGTGATGGGCCCCAATTACACATAGGAAAAAAGAGGGAGAATAAAACAATACTGTCTCACGGAGTGTTGTGTAAAGAGCAACGAAAAAGCTTCCAGCAGTCTAACTCGTAACACCTGGAAAATGTTTGGTT
The DNA here is from genome assembly GCA_037039145.1 of Fundulus diaphanus. Classification (NCBI taxonomy): domain Eukaryota; kingdom Metazoa; phylum Chordata; class Actinopteri; order Cyprinodontiformes; family Fundulidae; genus Fundulus; species Fundulus diaphanus. The sequence goes on along the minus strand of CM073130.1, from coordinate 3,302,814 downwards.
GGGGACTAGTCTTCTGATTTGTGCTCATTCTAACCAAACTACTTGGATTGTTGCATGTGTGTGGATGGAATTCTAAACAATAACTGAATTCCCATCGTTACTGAATAAGGAGACGGCGGTGATGAAGTTCCAGCACTTTATTGAGAAACAGAGCAGAGATCACATAGATGGAAAGTAATCGCACCCCACAGTCCCACTGCAGTCTGCGTCTGCCCTGTCTCGCTTTCGGCTCTACGTAATACTGCACAGTGGCCTTGGCATGAGACAAAACAAAGACGCAGCATTTGGCCTTGCACTCAGCAAACAGTGGATTTCATACACAGGCATCATGTCTCCTGGCCTCCTATGTCCGATTGGCGTGAGGCCATAGTGACTTCAGAATAACAATTTTATAACAATGTGGTATAATGTCCTCTTGATTACTTGGGCAAGTTTTACTTTTCTTAGCATCAGGTGAAAGAGCAAATCGTACATTGTAACTCAGCGTAAACTCTTCTTTCTAGGCATGGTGGATGTGATTTTTGCTGATGTGGCCCAGCCTGACCAGACGAGGATTGTTGCTTTGAATGCTCACAATTTCCTGAAGAATGGAGGACACTTTGTTATCTCAATAAAGGTCTGTCCATAACTGTCAAAAACAGTAGAAATAAGCCTTGAATTTATTAGCGGCATCTAAAATGTACTTAAAACTCAACTATTGTAATTACAAAGCAACACCGCAAAAGAAGAGGAAACTGTGAAATTCAGTGAAATCCAATATTTTAAAAAAATCAAGCAGACACTGAGGTAGTTGAGAGAAGTGAAAAAATTATGCGTTCCAATTGAAGTTGAGTATGTAGATGGTTAAACCCCAAAACATCCATCCTATCTCTAGGTTGTAGAGGTTCTGGTGTTTGTCGTTGGGAGCAGGTTGGCCCCCATAATCACTTTCAGACATGTAAAGCAGTGTTCATGGGCTCTATAAACCATGAACACTGCTTAGACACTGCTACATTATGTTGCCTGTGTCCAGACAACATAATGTGTACTAAATGAACTTGATGTATTTAGATTTGTGATGTTGAAGCCTTTTTTGTTTTTTAGGCTAATTGTATAGACTCAACAGCAGCTCCAGAGGCAGTTTTTGCTTCTGAGGTGAAGAAGATGAGTGCTGAGAACATGAAGCCACAAGAACAGCTCACTCTGGAGCCCTACGAGAGGGACCATGCTGTGGTGGTGGGCATCTACAGGTAATATTGCTGGTCTCCAAATTGCAAAGGTAGAATTTTACATATTAAAAATATATTGTTGCTACTATAACTTTGTATAAACTGGGAAACATTAGTTCTAGATATACTATACACTTGTGCAGACGAACTGATCATGTAAAAGCTGTTGAATGTTTAAACAGTTGGGTTCTCATGAACAATACTGCTGCAGAGCTACTGTGATAATGTTTGTTGGTTTACTTTAAGTGTGCAAACCCTATAATGAGTGTTTTGTGTGTTTTAGACCTCCACCTAAACAGAGGAAATGATGTGCGGAACATGAACAGAAGGCAACCAACCATCAATGTCAAGCTGAACAAAATCGCTTTTAAGTTGCTCTTCTTGTCAACCTCTGTCTACCTGACAGACGTGCATTTGTTGAGACATTTCTTGGCAATTCCAGTTCTTTGATAGTCAGCTATAGCTTCAAGTTTGTCATTATGTAACACACTCTGTACATAAATTGATGTAAAGTATAATTTGCCCTATCTCACTCTTTATACACCTTTAAAATCTAATAAATTTTTTTATGACTGTATAAAATACTTTGGCAAACAAAAATACACTGATACCTAAACGTAATGGAGTTGGACCATAAATGACATTTAAAATATACGTAAACCATCATCATCTGCATTCTTTTCCAAGTCTACATGCAACGTTGTAAAGACTGAAGCATTTAAGGTCTGACAAAAAACCTTTATTTGCTGGACTTGGATTGTTTTTGTTTCCCCAGCAGTTGCTGACATATCTTGTAGATGAGGCAGAGGCAGACGAATAGTTCCGGCAGCACTTTGTGCAATTCTCATCACTAACTATTCAATTCAATTTATATAGCGCCAATTCATGAAACATGTCATCTCGAGGCACTTCACAAAGTCAAATCAATCATATTATACAGATTGGTCAAAAATTTCCTATATAAGGGAAATTTTGCTTCAAAGTCCCGACAAGCAGCATTCACTCCTGGAGAAGCATAGAGCTACAGGGAGAGTTGTCTGCATTGTCCATGGCTTTGCAGCAATCCCTCATACTGAGCAAGCATGAAGCGACAGGGGAAAGAAAAAACACCCGTTAGCGGGAAGGAAAAACCTCTAGCAGAACCGGGCTCAGTATGAACGGTCATCTGCCTCGACCGACTGGGGGTTACAGAAGACAGAGACACAAGACAGACAAAAAGCACAGAAGCACACATTGATCCAGTAATCTGTTCTACATTAGATGGTAATAGTCGGTGATCTGTCCTCCCTGGATGATTTCACAGTCAACAGAATGTCAGACCAGGTGTACCTACTATGAAGAAAAAAAGAGAGAGAACAAAAAGTTAAAAGCTGAAATGACAACAGTCATTTCAATGTAATGCAATGCAAATCTGGAGAACAGTAGAAATCAGTAGAGTGAGAAAAATAGGCCCTGATGTCCTCCAGTAGCCTAAGCCTATAGCAGCATAACTATAGAGGTAGCTCAGGGTAACATGAGCCACTCTAACTATAAGCTTTGTCAAAAAGGAAAGTTTTAAGATTAGTCTTAAAAGTAGACAGGGTGTCTGCCTCACGGACCAAACTACTAATGTAGTTATATCTTCACTCCAAACCAGTGTGCCTGCAGTAAGGATAGTTTTATATTGGTGAAATTGCCGCTGTTGGCTAGGTTAGATAGGTGTGTACAAGTTGAACGGTCTTCTGTGAAGTCACCTTGTGAATTCTTCTGGAATGTTTGTCAAGAGTTCAGCTGTGATAAGCCAATGTCTTTTAGTGTACACTGTTTATTAGAAATTGAAGGCAAATCCTTTAGAAAAAATAGCTTGATGTGAGTCCTATTGAGTGGCTAGTCATTTTACACCTGCTTTTTTTTTATATTTTATTGAAAGAGCTAAACTATTTAGGGTTTTGTTTCCCCACAATGTTTAGGAAGTCCTTAGAACTACTTGCCCCAGTGCAGAGATTTTAATGTATATTTTAAGATTTCATGCACCAATCGTCTTCTGATCAAACAGCCTCTGTGTAATTCAGTCAGGAATCGCTAAGTTTGATTAAGGGTAAGATGGCAAGGGGGAATGATACTAATTCTAACGGTAAGTGGTTTATACTAATGAAAAAAATGTATTTACGTTGCAAAGATGTTTAACGTTTTATTTGTGCTTTTGATAATTGATTATTTCTGTGGGTGGGTACAGCAGCCGTTCTTAGTTCTGTAGCTGATGCAAGAGAGCAGCTGTGCTCCTATGGATCCAACAGACTAGAGAACCTGTCTGTTGATAACATTGAAGGTGATATAAGAATGTTTTTGCTTATTTTCACTCGGCTAGATGAGTTAGTAACCCTGGATTTTCTGCTTGTGGCCAAAATGGAAGTTTTCTTTTGGATCCCTGTGATCCCAACATACACTAGCGTATGTCGGTATTAACTTTTTAATGTTACCACTTTTGTTCTCAGGACTGGCTGTTGGGAAGGAAGCGCTTGCGTTAGGTTTGTTTTGGCAGCCATTTTGTGGGAAATGTCTCAGGAGCGCGCGCGATCGGGGGCGCGCGCTCAATGCAGCCCCTCTTCTTTGACCGATATTTCCATCAGCGGGACTGGGCTGACCAGGGCTATCTGTAGCTGTGCCCGCTAAACTACACAGTACTATTTGACTGCATTTACAAAGCTGGCCTCGGATGAGTATTGCTGTCAAGCATCTTGCCGTGTGCGAACTGTTTCCATATTCAGATGGCAGTATTTTATTAGACAACTAGCTAGCTAGTGTTAGCTTTTTTTCTTTTAAACCAATAAGAAAACGGACGGGGTCGTTGATCAATATCCTTGTTAACTGTTCTTGCAAGGTGTCCTTTAGACGAAAGATTCGCTCTAGTTAATGACGTCCGTAGACTAAAGCTGTCGGTGGTTGAGGCAGTGGGCAGCCTACCTCTGGGCACAACTAGCTGTACGGCGCCGGCAATAAGTCCATGTCGAGAGACACCCGAAGCTCCAGAGAAAAGAACATACTTGTGTTGGAAACGAAGCAAACTAGCATCACAGCAAAAATAAGCGCTTTATACGAGTTGGATTGTTTACTGGAAAATAAGAACGACTGACCCGGAGGAGGGGGCTCGGCTCGTGTGGACGAAGGGAGATAGGGGTTCCGAAGATGGCTGCTCCACGGAACTTGGTTCGACACACCGCCTGAGGTAAGACTCTGAGGGTCATTGAACATTTTGTATCTGTTGACCTGTAGGATGGTGACAGTGTATGTCAGCGGGCGGGAGGTAGGTAGAAAAACGGCCATCTGTTCCAGCCAACCGGCCTCGTGTCACCATCGGTCTATCGTGTCAGGTCAGATGGCTTAACATGGCCAAGCTTTAACATAACAGGCGTGTTCTCGTTCATAAACTGATTGCCAAACAGGCAGGATGGTGTTATTGGAATTAAACGTGTTGATGCGAGGGTGGTTGCATCAATGAGCTTTGCAGTAAAATCTTGTATTCATCCCCCCATCCTCCTGTTTCCACAGATAGTAGTTAGTTTGACGGATGCGCCACTGTCCTAGAAGACCAGATATAGGATCAGCGGTTGGTGCGATTTGAGCGGCATTCAGCGGGTCAGTTGCTGCGATGTGCCATCAGTAAAAAGACCGTCACATTGAGACATGCCGGCGGAAGAAAAGGGAGAGCGATGAATGTGGTTCTCTTTACTAAGGTGGTAACACATTGGTGTAGGATTGGATTATAGTATGGCTAATTGGCGTTAAAATTGTCATCAAGCACGCACTCGTATGTCTTGGTCCTTCTCCGCGTATTGAACATCCATTATTTTATGTTGTGTGGCAACTAACGTTAGCCGTTAGCCTAGCTACCGCATCAGCCCAGCCCCTACCCTACCCTGCCCGGGAGTACATGAGTCTGTTGCCTGGAGATGGCTACTCCCAGTCAGAATACAGGACGATCAAGGACCGACGCTGATTACATCTGGAACAATCAGGGCATGACATCCTTGGTCCTTATCCTCTTTCTCTGTTTGCTGTTTTTATTTTTTATCAACGTAAAGTCTGGCCGCCATTAAACATTTTAGAGTTGAAAGTTTACGCTTTTTGAGTTTGAAAATGGGCGATGACCGCAGTGTTTTCATTAATTCTTTAACTGTTGGTTTCTCTGGATCACCAGTGTAGGGTATGTTGGTTATGCCAGTAAGATGGGTAAATTTAATTCCCTATTGTTGCTGTGAGCGGCATAGATCACGAGCATCACATCATTTATTACTCGTTGTTTATGCTAAATTACCTTTTGAATTTTGAAAGCCATAATGCGATAACATACTGAACTTTGCGGTAATAACTCAACAAATAAATTGGGATAAGGTTTTTGTATATATGTTTTAGTAGAATAGGTTTAAAATCTGGTGTTCTTTACCTTAAACGCTTATCAGGAAAGGGGAAAGCATTTTGCATAGTTCCTAACATGCCACTGGATGATGGTAGAGTGGGATACCAATTTGCTGTTCTTGGACTTTTTTTATTACATTACATTTGAAAGCTTTGTTGCTGTTCTTTAAAACATGGAATATTGTTCATGATGAGAGCATCCAGTTCTGCAGCAGAGGTCTTTAGACTAATCTATACTCGGAGATGACCAGTTGGTTTCAGTAAGGCCAAGGCTAGAAGCAACACAAACTGAGTCAACAAGTTGTGTGGTTGATCATTTGAATTCTAAATTCATATCAGCCAGTTCTCTGCTAATCCATGTAAAAGCATTTTAATCCACAACACAAATGGGGAACATTTCTTTTAAATAGTGACAACAAATGCAGATAAATGGAATAAATATAGCAGAAGTGGCTAAAAGAAAAATCAACTAAGTCAGATCTTATATATTTTTTAGCTCTTTAAAACTTTAAAGTGCCAAATGTTTCTTCTTTTTACTTTATTCAAACACCTTGAATATTGGTGGAATATATCAGGACAGCATTTAAAACTAGAAAAATTTGCATTTCCTGCGAAAATGCACTGTGAATGCAGATAGCTGAATGATTGAGCAAAAGATGCAGAAGATCTTTGAAGAAGAGAAAAAATAGCTGAAAAGCATTGAAGAAGTTGAAAAAGTTGAAGAAGTTGAACATGAAAGAACAATAGCTGAATGATTAGAAGAAGAAAAAACTGAGGGTAAGGCACCAAACATTTGCTAACTCATTCTAAACACTGAATCATTTAACAAAGCAGAAGTAGAATTTCAAACTTGAATATACTGTAGCCATATGTGGGCCTGCATTTCTAGGGAGTATAAGGGGTTTCGCCCCCATTGAAAAGCATTGGATGTTTGACACCTCCTAGCTTGGAGATGCTTTACGTGACGTGGCCCAAATTTATAGTGGAGCATTCTGTATAAAGGAGGTAAAGACTCTGTAAAGCAGAAGTTTGTAGGACCTTCCTAGAGCTACTTCCGGTTAGCAACATGCTAACAGTTAGCCGCTAACAGGGTTGTGTTCAGTATCACCAGGTGAGTTTACTCTGTCAGTTTGGTCCAAATCCTGTACTGGGAAGTGCCTCAAAAAGGGTGCCAATACTTAATGTCACCAAAGGTCACCAAAGGTCATGAGTCAGATTGGCCTCCTTTAGCAACTCAGCCTCACCACATCTGGGCCCAGAACTCAACATTTGACCAAAATGGTCAGTAGCGCCATTTCCCACATGTGGGTGGTGCTGTATTGGCCAATTATGTCGTGTCTGGGCATCATGCCAGATCCTGTTGGAAGCAAAGGCCCAATAGGAAAGCATGTGAAATCCAAAATGGGACAGAAAAGTGACACATGGCTGAAAGTCACTTGAAAATTTAAAAATGTTAAGAGGAAGTGACTGTGCGAATTTCAGATTCCTACATTAATCACAGCCGCTGCAGCGGGCGTCGAAAGTTGCCATTGTATCCCAATGGAGCTTCTCCCTCTGGCCCTCAGAGTTCCGTCGTCATGGAAACTCACTCACACCTCTGCTGCAGGCCAGTCTACCGAAGTGCAGAGACTTTGCTCACAATAAGTCCCATTGGATTATAATGGAGAACTTTGCCCCGAACAACGCTCCATATCTCCTGATCCGTAAATGGTAGAGACGTAATTTTTTCTGCGTTTTTTTCGTAACGGATAGGGGAAGAAGACAGGCTATCGGTTTTTGCTGGAAAAAGTTTAATAAAGGCGTGAAAAATTATGATATAAAGGTGATTTTTATGGACTTTCAGAAATCCTCTAAAAACGGTCCCGAACAAATCGCTGTAGCTGAAAAAGTATAAGAGATATCAAAATAATTCTTTCACTATGAGTATCAGCAGGCTTTTGAGGACTATGGTGCCCATTTTCATGTTTGTACAAAAATCGGTGTAGGCACAGCGACGATGTAAAAAAGTGGATGATGTGGGAAAATGCAGCTGAAAAGCGTTTTCAGGAATTTGCACATTCGCTACTCCCGAACAAATTGTTCCTGCGGTAAAACCGTAACAGTTATCCAAACAATTCCTTTTTTATGAGTGCCAGAAGGGTCGGGACATTCATGTGTGAAAGTCTCATGCTTGTACATGAAACGGTTTCGGAGTAGCGACGATGCGAAAACGTGTGATGTTTTGGATTTTCAGACGTCATTTTTCAAAACCGCTCCATAGGAAATGAATGGGGGAGGTTTTGGGTTTGTGTCGCTCTGAGGTGATTTGTGGAAAATCTACAAATGCTACACCAATGAGGGTTACATTTCCTGAATCCAGACAAAAATTCCTACGTTTTGATGTATAATTTATGTGGATAGGTTGAAAATTGAGCGACTGAGAAGAAGTTGTTCGGAGAAGAAGAATTTGTTGAATTTCTAGAGTGTGCACTCTATAACTGCCTCCTTGACGACCATAGCAACGCATGTTATTTGCTGAATTTCTTGAAAAGCCAAAATTATTTTAAGGAGGTACTATATGAAAATGGTAAAAGATATGAAAAAGCTGAAATAGACCATAATAGCTGAAAGATATCACTACATTTTAAAAGTTGAATGGCGTTTCTAGCTGAAAGTAGGCTGAAGCAGTAAGCTGTCAAAAAGCAGCTGAAATGAGCGGAATTTTAGTGAATTACATTCATTTCCTATGGGAGAAAAAAAGCTGAAAATTTGCAGAAAAAGCTGAATATTTTAAAAAGTTGAAGAGTTAAAAGTACAAAAAGATATAGCCATCGATTCCAGAAGAAGCTGAATAGTTTAAAAGTTGAATGGTTGAAATCGGAGAAAAATTGTAGGAGGAGAAGGAATCAAACTTTAAACAGTAAAAAGGCGAAAGAGGATCTCAATAACTGTGAATGCCTACTGCATTCACAGTAATAAACAATTTAATTTAATGAATGTTGTGGTTAAGGCATGCCCCGCATAGGACTGGTCGATACGGTGTAAAAAAAAAAATAAATCTGATTTTATTATACCAAACCCGATTTAATGGATTTTCCCCGCTCCTTTTCATTTCACGAAAATAAAGACATTATTTTAAAAACTTGCTTTTATTTCAAGCATTTCATCTGGGAGTTGACCTGTATTCAAAGTGCAACTAAATACAATCTGTGAAACATGCTTGTAAAACAAGATGGCGGCCCTGCATTTGTAAACATTGAAAATATAACAATGTTTGCTGCTAGTGGTATTACAGAATACGCTAAGAACAGGAACCACTTTACTTGTGTAACTTCAAACTAATTTAAAAAAATTGTAAATTAAAATGCTTCGTATTATGGTAAAAAAAATCCTCTTTACAATATTTTGACAATATATTTCCCTAAACACATATTTGGTGTTGTTGCTATTCTCTCTATGGAAGCCCAATGAGTCCATCCTTGATTTCCTCAAGGCATGAGGTAAGGGATGACAGGGCTGTGGAGGGAGTTTGGGGCAGTTTTGATATATTGTGGTGCGTCATCAGCATAACAGTGGAAGGAAAGTCTGTTTGCGTATGGCTGGACCAAGGGGAAGCATGTAAATGGTAAAAAGTATAGGGGCAAGGACTGACCCCTGGGGAATGCCACAGGTGACACGGAGTGGCCTGGACTCTCATCCTCCGAGCAAGACATATTCAGTCCTATCTGGGAGGTCTTAAACCACTGCTGTGCATGGTCTGTCAGTTGAATGATGTTATAGAGACACTCGAGGAGGATGGTGTGGTTCATGGTGTCAAAAGCTGCTGTCAGATCCAGGAGGATGAGGAGTGATAGTGACCCTGAGTCAGCAGTCATAAGAAGGTTGTTTGTCACCCTGAGCAGAGCTGTCTCAGTGCTGTGGGCTGAACAAAAGCCTGACTGAACATTTTCAAACAGATTATGTGTGAGGTAGTCCTGAAGCTGTATGGCAACTGTTTTCTCAAGTACCTTGGATAGAAACGGAAGGTTTGAAATAGGCCTGTGGTTTGCGAGGTTGTCTGGGTCCAGGGAGGGTTTCTTCAGGATGGGACTTTTGACAGAAGCTTTGAGGGCAGGTGGAACGTGGGCGGTTTGAAGTGAACGGTTAACAACCTCAGTGATGATTATGCTGAGGATGGAGATGTGTGATTTAAGAAATGTAGTTGGGAAGGGATCTAAGCAGCAGGTGGTCGACTTCATTTGTCTGATTTTCTCAGTGTAACTCTGTTGGACCTCAGTGAAGCAAGGGAGGGATGGCCGACTCCCCACAAGGTTGGTCGGAGCACGGGAACTTAGAGCGGATGTTGTTGACTTTAGATCTAAAGAAGTCGATGAAGCTATTGCATCGCTCAACTGTAGTTTCAGTCAGTGATGGTGTTTGTGGCCTCAGGAGGTGGTTTATTGTGGAGAAGAGCTTCTTGGAGTTTCCAGTGTTCCTATTAATGGCGTTGGAGTAGCATGTTGACCGAGCAACCCTTAGAGCCTGGCAATAGACTTTTTAAAGTTCATGGAAGGCCAGATTGTGGACGGTGCGGCAAGGTCCAATGAAATATACCCCGTTTACACTACCCTTTTTTAACCGAGCCGAGACCAGTCAGAGCTCGGTAACCGAGATAACTATCGAGTGTAAATGGAACGCAAACTGAACTGAACCGAGCTAGACACAACCGGACCGCGCTAAATGCACACCAGTTCCAGACGTGGGTTCGGCTCGATTTTTCCTTATCTCGGTTATCTGATAACGAAGAGCGCATGAGCAGACCGCGTCATCTTCATGCGGTCAGCTGACATTTCAGACATTCATAAAAATACTAGCTTCCCTACCGTGACACACGATTTCCAGTGATGATTCTGCTTAGCAGTGTGATGAACCTCAGCGTCTGTCGTTGTTTCCTGCGTCTGTAAATCCTTATTAGACGTTTGTTTGTCTTATCCACGTCCTAAAAGCCGACTCTGCCAAGTAAATCCACCATCTTCGCCTGACTCGCCGCAAACGACGTATCACCAAGCATAACTGTCTGAATGTTACGGGCGCCGCCATTTTGATTTGCTTGGTCCCGCCTTCAATCCTAGAGAGCAGTAGTACCGCAGATCGTCACTAGGAGGCGAGGAAACCAAAGAACCGAGATAAGCGTGGTGTGTAAACGGTCGTCAGAACCAAGCTCGGCTTGGTTAACTGATCCAAGCTCGGGCCAAGCTCGGCCTGGGTCGGTTTAACAAGGGTAGTGTAAATGGGGCTATAATCCGTTTCAAATTCCTAATGGTTATCTGGCGCTTGGGTCTGGAAGGAGGCAGTAGAGGTGTCAAGGTCATTCTGACCACCCTGTGATCAGACACCCCGAGATCATAGACCTAGAGATTCTTGATAGAGGCTGAGTTGGTGACGGCCAGATCCAAGGTGTGACCTTTGTTGCGTTTGGGAGCATCGACATGTTGCTGCAGACCAAGGCAATCTAACAGGCTCAGAAACTCTACTGCCAGTGGAGAGGAGGGGTTGTCAACATGAATGTTAATATCACCAATAATTATAATATGACTTGACATGGAGTGATGTGAGGAGATCATGTATTTTAGGGAGAAATGAAGAGTTTGGTTTTGGGGGACGGTAAATTAGAAGCACTGTCATGGAGTATGGAGGCTTGCATTTAAAAGCTAGACACTCCATGGTAGTGAGGTCAGGCAACGGAAGAGGTGACGGTTCCAGTTCGTTCCAGTGGATAATGAGTAAGCCACCACCTCTGCCTGAGGTTCGTGCTCTCTTCATGTAGTTGTAGCCAGAGGGTCAGACTTCATTCAACAGAAGGTGGTCCCCAGGTTTGTGCCATGTTTCAACAAAACACAAAAAATCTAGACCTTTTTATAAAATATGGTCATGTATAAGAAGAGCTTTATTTTTTGTTGAGGGCTTGTGTGTGTATAACAGTTCCATAGTGAAAAGAGACAGAGCTGGTGGTGAATGTTTGTAAACTATTTGCTCATTTGCATATTTCTTTTAGATATATAGTTTAGGGATTTGCAGTATCGTTTAAATTTATTATAGAAAGCGTTAAAGATGGGTGGGAATTTTAGAAACTTAGATTTATGAAACCAATTCTTTTATATTGATTTCTGTTCCTTTCATTGTCAAGTAGAATGCCATATAAAACATCTATCTGAGATCAACGGCACACAGAAACTCTTTTTTTGATCCAACAATTCTGGCAGTTGATGCCAGAATTTAAAAGAAAATTTACACTCATGTGATTTGTGGTTTCTATATCAGGGTGACAAAATGCATAGACATTAGTTTCAAAATTTAATCTTATTCTGAGGAATTCACTTGACGGATAAATATTTTAAAATTAATTTCTTTTGACTTTGGCAATATCATGTATTTTAGATAATCTGTTCTTAAAGAAGAATCCATTTCTCTAAATTTCTGTGTTCTACTATATTGTTTTGGATAGAGATCACTAGTTAACATTTGTCTGATAAAGCTGTTGCATTTTTTTTCTTAAGAAATTGAATATCTCCTATAACTAAATTCGGGAGTCTTGATACCAAATTAAAATGGGGAACTTCTTTTTGCCTAGAGCAAGAATGCTTTAGGGATTGCAATGGTTTAGCAATTTTTGGGTGAGAAAAAGTTCCATGTTGAGCTATAGTAATTGTAGGATAGCATTCTCCAGTATTCAAGCACTTGGTGGTGAAAGCTAGACAACTTTATATATTTTTTTTTAACATAATCACATTTTAAAAGGATCTTTAAACCACCCACCACAAGGGATGAATATATGGGGGAAATATGCCAGAAGTTTATAGGGTTTTTCAAATACGATTTGAGCCAATTATACAGTCATAATCAATAGCTTTGAGGCCTCCTTCGCTGTAGTTTTTAAGGAGAACAGCTTTTTTAAAAATGTCTTGTTGTTCCAAATAAAGTTACAATTTAACTGATTAACAGCCTTTTATAAAGGATTGCTCTAATGGCAAAGAATAAGTGGGTTGGATAATTCTTGAAATGCCCTCAATTAAGTAAAATTCTGCCAAATATAGTGAGTTTCTTTGTAGCCACAAATATAAAATGGTTTTACAATTTGCCAGTTTATTGTCCAAATTTAACAAGTTTCTTTTTTTTTTTTTTTTTGTAGTGAGTACTCCTAAATATTTTATTTCTTGTTTTACTGTTATATTGTAGAGCAGGGGTCACCAACCTTTTTGAAAGTGAGAGCTACTTCGTCAGTACTGTCATATGAAGGGCTACCTATACTGACCTTTGAACTACAAGAGTCCAAGCGCACCTTAACTTTACGTAATATAAATGTTTTTAATGCTTTTGTTATTTTTAAATCTATGTGAATACAAGTATGATTAAAGAGGAAGAGCAACTGAATAAAATAGTATTCTGAGGGCACCACATATGATCCTGGGGGCTACCTGGTGACCCCTGTTGTAGAGAGTGTTTGAAGAAGAGTTTTTAATTGCTAAGAGTTCACATTTGTTAAGGTTGAGAAATAGACCACACACTATGGAAAATATATTGACCACCGTTAAAGCTATGGGAATTTGATTCATTTTTAAGATTGTCGTCCACATACTGCTATTAATTAATTATTTTTGAAAAAATTTAATGCCTCACTGATTCTTGAGTCGGGACAAAACATTTCCCACATAGAAAAGTCTAATTTATAGCAAAAAGTAATAAATTCATCATGATTGACATACTTACAAAGTTAAATCTAAAGGAATTGTATATACCTATCGGATTTTTAGAATAAACTTTATCTTTTTGGGGAAAATTTGTTTAAATATATGGTCTTTGGTTAGAAGGTCCATGTTATTTTACTTGTCCACAGCAAGAGGTCACAATATTAACCATCCCAAAATACTTTTAAAAAGCTCTAAAATTGTGAAAACATAAATATCAAATAAAAAATAAGGGATATAAATATAAAAAACAATGCATGAAGTAAACATCAAACAATATTTTCCATAAAAATCTGCCTATTAAAGTTGCGTCCTCAGTTTCTGTCAACTCTGTCAGATTTTTTCATAAGGCTCATTATATCACGAAGTAACATGGTCAGCTATATCTCTGAGGACCCCTTTTCATCTCACTACCTGTGGTGAATGCAGCACTACCACACGCTCTGGTACGTTTTACAAACAATGTCAATATTCCTATGGTCACAGCTGCACCATGTCAATACCATCTTTCTGTTGAGATACTTTTTTTAAACCATAGTGGATTGAATTTAAGCAATTTAGTCAGGTTATTGGGACAGTTAGCAACTGAGGAAAAAGTACCTAGCTGCAGTGTACAATACATGTTTTGGAGGGAAAATACATGCCCTTACGTCAACTCCATCAGGTTCTACTGCTGACGGAGTTGACCTGTAAGCTGACGGAGTTGACAAAACCACCAATAACCTCTTAATGTGCGTATATAGTATTATTTGTGAATATAGTGAAGGGTTAAACTGATATTTCAGGGTTTTATATACACAAAAATGCACATGCATAGCATGCATTACATTATTTAACCATACGCATCTGACTTGTAGAGAATGGGGAGGCAGTGGTCTGGTTATGAAAACTACATACTGCCCCTAGAGGATTTTACATCCATCCATTCATCCATCAGTCAATTAATCATATCAAGTAAATAAAAATCTGATTCTATAGTGTTATTCAAGTACATTTTTCTTTATTTCAATTTGTATTGTAGGAAAAAATGGCTGGACAGAACTTGAGGAGTAAAGGAGAAGAAATAGAGTACCAACAAAAGAGAAGAGAAAAATTAAACAGTGACCAAAAGAGCAAGCATGCTATGCAAGAGAAGGAAAGACAAAGGTGGAAGAAGAGAGTTAAAGACAAAAAAGTAATACAAATAGACGAGATGGGAGACAGGGCAAAGAGGAATTGGAGAAAGTATTGGAGAGAGGCACAGAAAAGGTCCAGAGAGAAAGATCCAATGAAGATGCAGTGATGAAGGCACACACCCCACCAGATAGTCCGCAAGATCAGGATATTCAAGAATACAATGCCAGACACAGCAGACAGTCTCTCAGACAGGAAAGGGAGAGAAATAAAACGAGAAAAAGGCATTCAAGAGAAATAAAAACTTTGAAAGAGAAGCTTAGGAAGGTAACAAAGCAACGAAACAAAATGAGAGAGAAAATATATCGAAGAGTTTTACACACACACAACTTTAAAGTAAATGGCTACTTAGAAAAGAGGAAAGGAAGAGAAGAACAGGTGTATGAGAAGATGGAGAGCAGGAAGTGGTATAGGGGAGGCAGATGAAAACAGGGAAAGGAGGGCCCCTTGTTTCCCTTATTGTTTTTTTGATAGTTGCAAACGGTGTAATTTATAATAGTTAGAAACGGTGTATGTGCAATATGTTTATTATAGTTTGCTTTACAGTAAGTTAAATACTCTAATAACAAGGAGTAGTTTTAGTAGGAGTGTTCAAAGAGCAAATCTGTTCAATAATCAGCAATACACAAATTTTTTGTCAACACCGTCAGATCTTCGTCAACAGCGTTGGATGTATGTTTTTGTTAATCTTTTGGGAGAAGAAATATTCTTCCTTCAGTTTATGTTTTTGTAATAAAGGACCAACTGATCTACATCCTCTTATGTTTTATTTATTTAAGGAATTTGTTTTTACAATATTGAAATTAAAATCAAAGTTTGAAAATGCAAATATTTAGAAATCTGAGTTTTCAAAATAGTGTGAAATCACAACTTAAGTTTATATATTGTATTTTTTTTACATAGAGTAATTAAATATTATTATTATATACTTCAGAACTTCAGATTCTTCTATGATTGGAAGAATTAAAATTGTATACTTTTTAGTGTGTCTGACGGAGTTTACACAATTCCCTTTCTGAAGGGAAACATGTTTATTTGTTAAAAATGTGTTTTTATTTAGAACCTGTTCGTTTACATGGTTAAATAGCTAAGACCTTTCTACGGTGGCCGACAGGTGCAAACGCCCTGCAACTTCAGAAAACACGTGCAAATAGGCAAAAACGCGATTCAAAAAGAAAACCAACTTCATCAATTTTACAACACCTGTGCGGTATTCAGGAAACGCGCTGCATATACAAAAAGGCGATTCAAAAAGAAAACCAACTTCATCAATTTGACAACACCTGTGCGGCATTCAGCAAACGCGCTGCATATACATAAACGCGATTCAAAAAGAAAACCAACTTCATCAATTTGACAACACCTGTGCGGCATTCAGCAAACGCGCTGCATATAAACGATCAAAAAGAAAACCAACTTCATCAATTCGTGTACAAACGAGTATACAGAAGTATACTCGTGACGTCATCACACCCACAGCTCTTGAGCATTTCTTTAACATTCAAAACTATTTATACACACTACACCATCATATCTTATTGAAAACGTTTTTGTTTTTTTTATTAATTTCTAAAAAGTCTTAAAAATATCTAAAATTGCAGAACTGTGGGTATAAAACCAGCAATAGCGGGAATTTATTTGTTGGGAGTTGTAATTGTAGAGGCGATTGAATATTTTTTAAAAAAAAAATCAGCACAAAATTAGTTATACGAGCAATATTGCTGTTGCTTCGGTTGTTGGTCAGCTTTACCAGCAGGCTGAAGAGGAGGTGATGCAATTAAGGAGGCAAATCCGAGCAAGGAGAAGATTGGTGCGGCAGAGGAGGCTCAGAAGGCAGGCTTTGCTCACCCATCTATTGCCAACTGGTAGGCATTTTAAGATTGACAGCCTATTTCCTACTTTTATCTTTAAAAAAACATTGAGGATGGTATTAAAAACGTGATCGGGTTAATATTGTGACTGTTTTTCTATAAATAATTAAAATGAAGACCCAATTTTAACATTAGAAGCAGTATGACAGTAGAGTAAAGCTACTTTATTGCACCTACTGACCTTCACAGCATTGATCATTAAGAAAGGGAAAAAAAACATATTTTTATGTCTGCCCACCTTTACAGTGATTAATCTATAAATTATGTGCAGTTAGTTCAGCCCATTTTTTCAGTGAAATGGTAAAAATACCAGAGAAGGGAAGCCATTTGTTACATTTACTATACATTTTACCTTTTCTTTCTTGAGAACTATAATAATCTGCATGTTAAGCAGGTATAGTTTTATGCTGTGAAAAGGTGACAACTGAAAAAAAACAATTATGGTAACATTTGGCATTTTTTATTTACAGGAAGAAACAGAAACAGAATATGTGAGGATAAACACCTCTGTGCCAATCCTCCAAATATTTTTTAATGAAGGGGACCTGAAACCAGCCTTCTAGCTAAACAGGGCCACCATCGTCCTCCTCCTTCAGCTGCTGCCCATCCAGTAGGTCCATGGATGGCCACGGGAGATAGAGGTGCTGGTGACCCTCTACTGGCTGGCCTGCGGTGCATCCTATAGGGAAACAGCTTGCCAGTAAGATCTCTTACCTTCTTGTCCTTAAATAGAGCCAACAATGACACAGAATTGATACATAGATTATATTAATTGGACAGAAGATTAAGACATATCAGCATATTACCTAAATTACAAGTTAATTTTATATTTGGTACAGGTCAAGGGGATGCACGCTACAACAGACACCACACCAAGGTGAGAAAATCGTTGAGCGTGCAATTGGTGGTCTGAAGACACGGTGGCGTTCCATGTTCTTAAGGGCGCTGGAGGTCCGCCTGACGTTTGTCCCAAAAGTAATCACCGCCTGCTGCATCCTCCACAGTATTTGTATAGAGGCAGGGGACCAGCTTGACTTGTAGGATGAGGAGGTCGACCCAGAAGAGGATGAACATCCGGCGGCTGAAGACGGAGCGGCTCCAGCTGGCTGCATGTTTAAGTTGACATGACTACATCTAACCTAACGTAGATCAGTTGGAGTCATGTTCACATGCTGCTTCATTTCATTTTTTTCACTACCTGTAAAAATACATAAAATAATCAGTAAATTAATTTCCATTCCCACTATTTTTAATTGTAAGTTTATAGGCGTTGTCTATTTGTATAAGATCTTAATGAGTTATTTCTTTGTTTTAAACCATGTTAGTAACTGTTAATTTGTTGAATATATTACACCTTCATTCTGTTCCAAAGATAAAACATTTGTATAAAATAAATGTCTGTTATTTTCATATACTATTATTACTATTGTTTTCTTTCCCTCTCTCTCCTCTCAATTATTCGTGTCCTTACTCAGAAGAAACTGAGATAGGAAAAACATTTGTAGATTTTATTTATTAATTAATTTTATATGCTGCTGTCGTCCTTGTGAGACATTTACAATTTATTCCAACAAGTATTGAGTTAATAAAGCAACACGCGTCAGTCAGAGAAACACAAAACAAATAAATCATAACCAGCGGTACAACGCACACTACTTGGCCGACAGAAGTGTATTAAAAACAGACTGGCTGCGGGTTTCCCTCGGAGGTCTGCGGGTCACTCTGCTCCGCTCAACGTCGGACTTTTTATTAAAATTACGCACTAACTCTGTAAACGGGCCACATAGGGAAGCTTAAAAGTATAAAGTTCTCGCCTCAAACGATCTTAAAACGTACTTTTGAACAATAACAGCAACAGAAAAGGGGATTTTTAACTTACCGCTGTGAGCTCTGTTTGCGCTGTCTCGAATCAAGATGCGGCCGCGGTGCATTCTGGCCAAGCGGTCAGTCTGAAGAACGCACAAGTTCCGTGGGGTCTAAAATCAGCTGTTCCACTTAGTGCTCCCCCTAGAGGCCTGGAGCACTTCCGTTGTGGAGTTGGTTATCTTTTTGAATCGCGTTTATGTACATGCAGCGCGTTTGCTGAATGCCGCGCGTTTGCTGAATGCCGCACAGGTGTTGTCAAATTGATGAAGTTGGTTTTCTTTTTGCATCGCGTTTATGTATATGCAGCGCGTTTGCTGAATGCCGCACAGGTGTTGTCAAATTGATGAAGTTGGTTTTCTTTTTGAATCGCGTTTATGTATATGCAGCGCGTTTGCTGAATGCCGCACAGGTGTTGTCAAATTGATGAAGTTGGTTTTCTTTTTGAATCGCGTTTTGGCCTATTTGCACGTGTTTTCTGAAGTTGCAGGGCGTTTGCACCTGTCGGCCACCGTACCTTTCTCTGCAGAAACATATAACTCTAATTGATATAGTGTGTATTTTAAAAAATTGTTTTTTAAAACGTGTTTTGTCCCGACTCTCAAGAATCAGTGGCCTTTTAAAAAATTGCCAATTTTTAAGGTGAATAGCAAGCGTTTCAGCAGCTGTGATGAGTAGTCCTGGACTTATGGGGCAACCCTGATTAATACCTTTGTTTAGAGCAAAGCAACTTGTGGTACCATACGGAAGAGCCACTGCACTTGTCCAATCATTGTAAAGGGTATATATTATATTAGTAAATTTAGGCCCATAACCAAAGAACTTTAGTGCTTGCAAAAGGGGTGCTCTATCATATCAAAAGCATTTTTGAAATCAAGGAAAAGTATAAAGCTATCATCTTCAATAAATTCCTCATAATCAAGGATATCCAGCACCAGACATATATTGTCGTGTATTGATCTATTGCTCATAAAGCTAGTCTGAGTCATGCTAATCATTTTGGGATAAGTAGACTTTAGCCTTAAGGAATACATGTGAGCTAAGAGTTTATAGTCATTATTTAAGAGTGTAATTGGTCTAAGATTATCCAATAGCCTTTTGTCTGTTTTAGGTTTTGTATTAAGAACAATTACCGCTTGCTTCATTGTAGGTGGAAGATTTTGATTATTAATTATTAAAAGACTTCAAGCAAAAATTCTCTTAAATCTTCCCAAAAATGTTTGTAGAAATTTGAAGTGAGCCCATCCGTGCCTGGGGATTTGTTAAGTTTTAGTTTACCTATAGCTTCATCTAATTCATGCTGTGAAATTGCAGTCGCATAACTGTACATATTCTGTTTTAAGTTTAGGTACATAGTATTGCGTAATGGTTTTAAAGAAAACTTCACATTCATTTGTTGAAAAACAGGATTTATAAAGATACGAGTAATATGAGATTTCTTTTGCTGATATGTCAGAATCAGAAGATTCAAAACCATTTATGAGCAGTAAGCTAATTTAATTTTTTCCCTTGTCGTCTTTTTCCAATTTGTAGAAGTAAGCAGAATTTTTCCCCTTCTATCCATTTTGCTTTGGATCTAATATATGCCCCATTTGCTTTGGCTTGATAAAAATGATCTTATTTGAAATATAGATCCATTTTTTTTTTGTTTCTGTCCAAAAGTAATTCCTTTTCTGTTTTTCTTTTGCTTTCTGGTATTTTTTTTTTGCTAAAGCTAATGGAGTATTGTCTTAATTTATATTTCAAAAACTCCCATTTGGAACAGGACCATTAAGGTCAGTTTTGTCTTTAACCTTCTTTATCACTGCTCAATGTTTGGCAACACTCTTCATGCAATAACAGCGATGAATTTATTTTCCAAAAGCCTTTATTTCTCTTATGAGAGGTTGGTGGTAGGCATTTCTAGTGTTATAAGAGCATGCTCAGTTAGGGGAGCTGCATCAATTGAAACATCGGATATAATGTTAAACTGTCCACCCAAAAATCTATTCTTGATTGTATATATCCTTTAGGTTTGAACCATGAGAATTGCTATTTATCCTTATTGTTTTCTCTCCAAATATCAGTTAGATTAAGGTCATTACAAAAGGACTGAATAGAAGTATTGAAGTGATAGTCATTAAATTTACTTGGCCAACAATCTTGCCATTCATCACACACAAGATTAAAATCACCTCTTGTTATCATATGTTTTCAACTCTAAAATCACTTCTGACAGCTTAGTGAGTAGTTTGTTTTGACCAGTGTTATTGTATCCATAAATATTGGCTATGATGATAAAAACTGTTTTCATCTTTTTTGATTGCTATGACTTTGCCTAGACAGTTATTAAGCAAAGTTGCCACTCCAGCTGAGGTTCCATGGCCATAATACATTTTGTCCCCCCATTGACTATTCCAGAATTTTTCATCTATTCTAGTAAACTGTATACAAGAAACACATTCTATGTGAGCTTTTTTGATTTGCAGTATAAAACATACATATATACATTTGACCCAGGGTTCCCGCGGGTCCTTAAAAAGTCTTAAAAAGTCTTAAATTAAAATCCGGGAAATTAAGGTCTTAAATTGTCTTAAATTTACCGTAAAGTTGCTGTAGGTATTAAATTTTCAGCCGGTCTGCTTAATGCCGGGGTTAAAGTTCTCCGTCGCTGCGACGGATTTCCGTCATTTGGAAAATTAGAGCAAAAAGTACCGCCTAGACTTTTTCAAAAAGAAACTGCTCTAAGGGTTCGTGTGGACCTCTAAACCAATGAAATCTGGCAGAGCCGGGACATTAGCCAATCAGAAAGAGAGTAGGGCGGGTCTTTGCAAAGCGGAGATCTGCCACTGAGGTTTATCGGTGTTCAATCATTTTCATTTTTTTAGAAGAGCGTACCAAAATGGCCACAGATGCATGAATGAAAGTAGCGCTGGTTGAAGGTTTTCTTTGGATTTATGAACTATCAACTCAGAAAGTTCAGTGGAATGAACAACTTCCCTCGGTAAGCGTGCAGTTAATTGAGTTGCTTTCACCTGTGGCCACGTCACCTGTCAGCGTTTATTCCCTCGCTTCCAGTAATTTAACTGATAAACGCAGCGACTAACCAGGGATTTCCTCATGATTCGCTGTTATGTTTTGTTGAAAATTCAAAGAAAAGTAACGCGCTAGCTCAGCTAATTTAGCATGACGCGGTTTTTTTTTTCAAGAAGAAGGGTCGGAATGTGATACAGTGCTCCGCATTTCACAGGGTCCGATTCGGAAAAATAAAATAAAAAAAAATAAATTGTAGGCAGGAGTTGGTGGACCTAGACCATGAAATTGAGAAGAGAGCAGCAGAGCTGCGCCACATGTCTTGAGGTGAATTTGGGATGTTACGAAACAGGGTTTCTCTCATTAAAAGTCATGTAATAACATTTGTGTTTTCTAACAGTTCTGTAGATTATTTGTCAACATTTTGGCTTGTGAAAGGCTGTTTTGAGGACATTAGTGAGTGAGCTTATTTTCAGTATTCTATATGGTTCCTTCATACAAAGCATTGTGTTGTTTAGTGTGATCTAATTTATGTTACGTTGGCTCTGTTCTACATCACAAAGGACCCAAATAAAATAAAATAAAAAGGTCTAAAAGAAAAGTATTTTTACTTTTTTTACTTACCGAGTTTACACATTGCACACAATTGATACCAAATGGAAAAGTTTTGATTTCCATTGTAGGAGGAAATAAATTGAGTAGCCTATTCCAAAGAAATTATGAAATTTTTGGGTCTTAAATTATATTTGTTGAGGTCTGAAAAAGGTCTTAAAAAGCATTAAATTTTACTTTTAAAATGGTGCAAGAACCCTGTGACCCTATCTTGAAGACTATTTTAGTTTAAATAAATAAATACTTTTTATAAACAAACATTTTTTTAAAAAGGAAACAATTACTGTTCCTTGAATGAGCTAACACTTATGAAATGACAGCAGAACAACAAACATTTAAACATATAGATTTAACATCTCTAACCCATTTTTAGGAAATCCTCCAGCAGGAGCAAAATAGTGCTCATTCTTATTCTGAAGCAGCTGTTCCCATGACCCTTTTTCCTTCCACAATGACCCCTGAAGCCTGCCTTCTCGATAATCGGCCACAGAGCATCGCAAGCAAGTTTAGCTTCCTTTGTCATATCTTCTACAAATCGCACCTGTAGATCCTACCATGTCTTGTGTTTGTATGAAGCTTTCCAAATCTTGGTTGTCAAAACGATCGATCAGGGATTTAATGGCATTTAGAAGGGTAGAATTGGAGATTTGAGCTGGTTCCATTTCACCTGGTTTAAATTTTTTGGTGGGCTGCTCATTTTTGCTAGGTGTAGCTGGTGGACGCTTGCCACGCATATCTTTTGTAGTTTTATTCAGCGATTTTGGTATCGTCAAGGTTGGGGTCTTTGTCTTCAAACCACGTCTATTAAGGTTCTGGAGGGTTAATCCCAGTGCATCAGTCTGGATGTGAGACCCCGTCAGCGGCAGAGCAGGAGCAAGCAGCCAATGTAATAGATCAACTGGAGGTGAGATCAACTGGTGGTGGCAGCTGGAAAACGCAGATCAGTCTAAAGGGCAGGTGGCTGCATCGATGCTTATTTAAAAACATGATCAAGTATCTGCTTTTTGTGACCAGCATGTCTTAGAAAAAACAGAAAAAGAATCATCGGCAATTATTTCACAATAAAGAAGGTGTATTCTGTTCTGTTTATCAATCTATAATTCCACTAATCCTGGGTCACCAGATCCCAGCTGTAAATCCTTGTTTACAAAGTTCCCATTAGTGTGGCTGCATGTTAAGAGCACACATAGCCTAACGAGTTCATTGTTTTCCTTAGATCCTGTTAAATCATCAAACCACTTCGGACTGTTTCTGAACTGGTTTTGGCTGCACTGTTCGTACAATGGGTGTATATGTTGAGGTTGGAATCGGAATTTGTTGACAGAAGGATCAAATCTAATAAAATCAGTATCACATACCTGTTGCGGTGCCGTTGTTTCTGTTCACGTATCCAAACAGGAGACACATCATAATGATGGTTGGTAATAAGATGATTTTTAGGGCAATTAAGTGTAACTTAAATGCTAGAGTTAGCAGATAATATTGCATTGTATCACAGTGAGATCATGGCACTATTTGTGATGTGCAGATGGAGAAGACAAACGTTCCTAACCTTCTTGTCAAATAACACTATAAAGGTCATGAGTCATATCTTCAGTATTTGTCTGTTCTTTACTGGGGAACCCACTGTTTAGGAACGCATTTGACAAGGATAAATAAAAAATAAATAAATTGGGAAACAATCAAACCTAGATCAACTTGCGACAAAGGGGGTCTGCTAGATGTTTATAGGTAGCCATATGGTTGCCTGATCAAAATGCTTCAGCTAGAGGGGTTAGGAAATGTCTATAGTTTTTGCTTTAAGGTCTATCAAACCTATAGGCTGTATATTAAACATAGTTGAAGGATGTGAAATGATACGATTAATCAGAAACACTTGAGGAGGCTGTACTAAAAAGCACGAGTCTGTAAAGATTAACTTGTGAACCACCAGGCACACCTGGTTAAGGCAAATCATCCCCAAAACGCTAGTAGCAAATTAATGTCTCTCTTTTCAGTTTTAATACCCAAACATAAACTGGTCCGACCCCTGAGAAGTCTACAAGACTGCCTGACTGTAATGTCGAAACTAGAAGTGCATTCATGTAAAGGCCTCCACATACTCGGGCGTACTTCACTCCATGGAGGTCTGCGCGTACTCGAGGCATACTCAAGTGGACTCTGCGTGGACTCCGCGCATATAGGTATTAGATGCAGAGTTAAATTTTTACGACCGGGTACGTGGTGTCACACTATAAACTTATCGGAGACAAGAAGTCTTTACATCGAGCAGTTTTGTATGTGACACCGAGCTAGATACACTGAGCTGCTCCAAGCAGGCGGTCGTAAAGACGCGCAGAATCACAGTCCCTCTCTGTTCTCACTGACAGGTGTACGGTGGGAACCTGCTGGAAAAGAAATGGCTCTAGCTCAGCTAGCTAATCAAACATTTTACCATTCATTCCGCTGCTTTGTCCCACTGGCAGAAAGTCTGGGAATTGTGGGAATTTGCCACAAGAAATATGGGCAATGGTACTTATATTTGGACATAGACACGCATAGACACGTTAATTCATAGCGCCTTATAATTCGGTGTGCCTTATGGTCTGAAAAATATGGTACATAAATATATATCTTAAATCTTTAAATATATATCTTATTTTTAAATCTTAAATCTAAATGTATATCTTAAATCTAAATCTTAAAGCTCTGACTTAAATCTTCACAAGATATGTTAATTAACCACGGCCCTTCAACGTCTCAACTGGTGGCCACACCCCCAGCGCAAGGATCGAGAGGTCAAAGCCAACATGGCAGTCTCCCTGCAAGAGGAGGAAATTGAACGGGCTGTAATAGCAGGTGTGCGGGGTTCCCTGCAGGGTACACTCTCACATGCACCACCTTCAGCAGTTCCAGTAAGTAAAACAGTTTTTTCACTTCTGCACATCAGTAACTTCAGGAATAATCCACTAATAGACAGCCATCTGTTACCATGGGGTGTAAGTGCGGTAGTGATTTCCCCCTCCGGCCAGGGTCAGCATTACACATAAAGCTAGAGTCGGCGAAACGGTACGGAACCTTTTTAACAAAGCTGTTGGTAAAGTTGGTCGGCCCTTTCATGTTAGAACTGATCGTGGGACAGAAAATGTGCTGATCTGGAAAGACATGAGAATGCACAAAGGCGAAGATTCTGTGTTCTGACCATAATCAGCGCATTAACAAATTTAATTTAGACTTGAACAGACACTGCCTTGATATGTTTGCACTTTGGGAAGACCTGATACTGGATAGATACAGGTACTGGACAGTGCAGGAATTTGTGTTCAACAAACTTATAAATGGGTAACTGCAGGGTGCGATTTGCTGGGGGGGATTTCCCCCCCTCTTGTTGTGACGTCCTAGCCTCGTGAGACCATCCTGATCTCGCGAGCTTTCAAGGTTTCACTCGCAGATCAGTCTGGCTACTCTCCGTTAAAGAAAATTTGGAGCCGTTCACCAAACGAACGTCCAATCAGCGTTGGCTTTGAGGCGGGTTGAGGTGTGACGGAACCAGAAGCGCGACAGTTCAGTCTGGCGGCTTCAGCCAATGAAACTAGCGTTAGCGTGGCTATCGAGCAAGTTTTATCGGAAATACAGAGTATATCTTTGCTGAGCTAACGAGCCTTTACCTGCAGCAGCAAGAGTAGCTTGGCTTGTGGTTGTGTTTTCGTCGTCGCTCATAACAGAGCGACGACGAAGCATGTTGACGAGTACGTCATATGCTTCGTTGATCTGATTGGTTTATTTGGCCCGTTTATCACCAACATAGGCCAATCAGCTAACCAGTATTTTCGCCCCTTCCCAAAATTACTTCAACGGAAGGTTTCCAGATGGATATGCGGAGCAAATCTATCTGGCGGCGTCAGGTTAGTGACGTCCCCCCCTCTGGTCATTCATGTTTTATCCCTGGGGGGGGATACATTCCTCCCACTTCTGATCTGAATAAGTAATATTATCAGGGGTTTAATGTTCTCCGTCGCTGTGAGGGACTTTCGTCATTTGGAAAATGAGCGCAAAATGTTCCGTGTAGACTTTTTATTTAAGATTTTAAACAGAAGCTGCGCTTAACCAATGAAATCTGGCAGAGCTAGGACATTAGCCAATCAGAAGGAGAGTAGGGCGGGTCTTTGCAAAGCGGAAATCTACCAGTCTGAGGTTTATCGGTGTTCAATCATTTTAACTTTTAAAAGAAAATCTCAAACTGACCACAGATGCATGAATGAAAGTAGCGGTAGTCAAAGGTTTTCTTTGGATTTATGTAAACCAGCAGCTCAGAAAGTTCAGTGCATAAAACAGCTGACAACAACTTCCCTCGGTAAGTGTGTCTGTTGCTGTTATGTTTTATTTAAAACTGAAAGAGTAACGCTGTAGCTCGGCTAATTTAGCATGACGTGCTTTTTTTTTTTTTTTCAGAAGAAGGAGGGTCGGAATGTGAAACGATGTCCCCATTTGACTGGGTCTGATTCGGAAAAAGTAAAAAAAAATCATAAATACTATTCCACCTGCGCTTTTCTGTAACAAAGAAGGTCGTGGAGGGGCTGTTGACCATCTCCAGCAGTCAATGAGCGAGAGGTGGGGACACAGAGTATATAGGATTGATTTATATTGAATGTGACTGTGGAGTTAATGTACAGGTGTGAAGAAGATGATGTAATGATGCAAGCTGCTGTCTTTTGAATTAGCTGCAGTTTATGGAGGGTTTTGAAATTGTAAAGAGGAAAGGTGAGTGGACTGTGGACCAGTTTGGCAAAAGTGTGAAGGAAGAACTTGCTTGATGCTGCAAATATGAAAGTTAACCAGGTGATGTTATGGATGTGTAAAGTGAAGATTATGGAGAGGGCTGTCCTTGATGGTGCAAAGGCTCTGAAGCTGGAAGGTGGGAGAGATACAGGAATTGTCAATGGAACTACCAGATTTGGTTAAAGTGGACTTGTTAAAATAAGCAAATGAGGTTACTAAGGTGGCATGACGTCCACGGCCCAGGAATATATGGGCTGACTAGAAAATGTTTTCAGTCAAATTGATTGTTTTTGCTTTAACCCCTGAATATGGTGGATTGTAACTGTATAGAATACCTTGGTAAGAAAGCAAAAAAAAGTACATTGTCTAGCTTCACTGAAACACAAAGTGCACTTATCATTGTAACAGTAACTTGCTTTTAAAAAAGTTGCTAAATAAAATGAAATTTGAGTGCATTACAATTCAAAATGTGATTGTGTTTAACAAAAAAGTAACAAATCAGTTGTAAATATTTTGTAAAACCTTTAATGTTGCATTTAAACATGATGGAAACAAGCATAACTAAAACTTATGTTAAGTGTATCATTTGTTGCAGCCCAAGTTTTTTTCTGCATTGCTTATACGGTTCTAAAAATGACTCCATCAGATCTACAACAAAATAGCCGTCAAAATCATCATTGTCAGCCAAGTTCTCCCTGTTACAAAGATTTGCAGTTCATTTGAACACGTGTGAGCAATATGAAAGTGTTTGGTTTTGTCGAGAGAGAAAAACAGTTTTGGTCTGGGAAGAAATCCCACTGCAAAAGCTGCTTCAAGTTGCAAAGGCTAGTACATGTGTAGGAGTCAAAGTCTTCACAAAAGATTTTTCTGCATTAGAGAGGGTCCTCATTTTTAGATGGTCCTCAACCTCCTTTTCTAAAAATGCAAAGTTCAAAAACGAAACTTCATAGTTAAATGAGGGCATCATATAAATAGTACATTTTACATTGTTTTAATTGAGATTGTTTCATATTGTGCACAAATAAAACAAACCACAGCATTCCATCTCAAACGGCAATAAGAGGCAGAGCTGAAGACAGCTGTGAAAGTACTTTGAGCGTTGGCTCAATAATCTAAATATATGTGGTGGGAAACAAAAGGACTGTAAGAAAATGAATGTTACTGATGGACAATGTCTCCTACCCCTTGCATGGAGCTGCTGCAGAGCTATATAGCTCTTTCAGTGACAGACTTCTGCATCCCAGATGCTCTAAGTAACGTTTCCACAGGTCGTTCTTCCCAGCTGCTGTTAAAGTGCATTTACATTAAACGTGAACTTAGCACACCGAGTGACAGATTTACATGATATCCCTATGCACAGGTGCAACACAGGAGCATTGTGAAGCTAGCAAGGCCACAGAGGCGGGGAATTCCCAAATGCTCAATTTTGCAGATTAAAGCAAAGCCAGAGCGACACAACACCTGTGATGGATGCAAAGCAACAGTTGTTGGAGTTGAAAGACCTGAACTTTTGTGTCTTGTCACGCCGCGACAACCAATCAGCAACTGGATGTGGCTCTGACGTAATGTGAAGGACTGCAGCCGAGACAAAGCTGTCTTCATTCAACGTGGGAGACAAGCTGATAGTGGCGGTCTGTGGTCAGCCTGAGTTGTATGACTCAACCAATTATTACTACCGAGAGAAGTCCAGAAAGGAGAGAGCCTGGAGAAGAGTGAGTGAGGAGACTGGCGTGGCGGTTGAGTGAAGGCCTGACTAGATGGCACCATTGTACTACTGTTTTTCAGACTTGTCACCTGCTGTGCAATTGCTGTCGCCGGCCGTTTGTACATCAGGCGGGCGACGGCACGCGAAAGTGGCGACATTCGTGTTCAATGTGAACGCACCTTTAGACTTTATAATCTATGCTACTCATTAACTGTATACAAACATGCTAATGGTTGCACGGGTTCTGATCCAATCATGAATCGTTTACTCTCTCCCAGATACTAAGGTAAACTTGCACGCGCTTTAGCTACTTTGAGATGCTGCTGTATTATTATGCATATTGCATAATCTATTATCTTGTGTAAATAGACTGGAGGTTTTTTTTCCAATGTTAATCTTGAATATTGCATCTAATTTTTACCTGAATATGCCATATTATCAATAACTGCAATATTTACTTTTTACCTTTTGTTCTTGGTGTTTTTTTGGAACTACAGATTAGACTACCTTTTTTCCATTACTATTAATTGTGTAACTGTCACAAAACCGAATTTTCCCCATTGTGGGACAATAAAGGAATTTCTTACCTAACTGATGTTACAGTGGGCCAATACAACTAAAGTGTCTTTTGGTTAGTTAAATGTAGCTTGACTATCTATTCTTCCATGTCATCATTTGTGATGGGCCATCTTTATCCATTGCATGAATGTCTGCTAAAAAAAGAGAGAAGAGAAGTAGGTATGATGCAAATACAACCAATAATGTAGACAAGGTTGTGATGATTGCTTGTTGTGCAGCTTCAAGGTGTTTAAAAGATGGAGAAACCCAGTTCTGTAAAACTGAGCCAAGCCATCAGTCTCTGACTTATAGAGGTTCCAACAAATGTATCCATCCTGTGTTCTCTGAGTTCTTTCATTTTGGAATATAAAAAAAATCCAAATATAAAAGCCCCTTACTGGGGCAGTTTTATTTCCGAATCTTTTTTCCAAAATAGAATGTTTGGACTGAGAGCAAATAAGCACACAAAAAAGGTTGCTACTTGGGTGTTTTGTTACAACAATATTAGGTAATGAATAATTTGGCTTCAAATAAAGATTATGTTGACTAGATTTAATAGTCAATCTTGTCTATATGAACAGCTGGCATCCAGCTGTCCAGGAGGCATCCTAACATCTGGTTAGGATGCCTCCTGGACACCTCCCTGGTGAGGCGTTCCGGGCATGTCCCACCGGGAGGAGACCAAGGGGAAGACCCAGGACATGCTGGAGGGACTATTTACGGTCGTCAGAACCAAGCTCAGCTTGGGTAACTGATCCAAGCTCGGACCGAGCTTGGCATGGATCGGTTTAACAAGGGTAGTGTAAATGGGGCTTATGTTTCTCAGCTGGCCTGGGAGCACCTTGGGATTCCCCCGGAGGAGCTGGCCCAAGTGGCTGGGGAGAGGGACGTCTGGGCCTCCCTACTGAAGCTGCTACCCCCGCGACCCGACCCCGGATAAGCGGAAGACGATGGATGGAGAATTTGAATACAAAAATTCTGATTGAGAGGGGTGGTTTATGCCGATCCATCCGAACATTTTGGGATGATCATTTCCTCCTGCTCTCAACCATCTCAGTTCTCAAGTTCTGAGTTCTCAACCATCTCAGAACCTGGTGCAGGTCCATTCTATGCGCTGAGCACCGTCAGCACCAACACACCTTTGCGTTTGTTGTTTTGTTCCGCATGAAGTAGAAAACGTCTGCAGTTGTTTTATGGAACAACAACTCTGCTAATATCAGTTTCTACTTTGAATAAAGCTTGGTGCAAGTAAACCCACGTCATGATTGGATTATTTGATTTTGAGCCCATATAAACTGTGCAATCAGAATACTTTCCTTTTAATCCAAACACATTTCAATCCAGTCAGGGAATGTTGCGCATGTAAACAAGCTCTTCTCATTAACAAGCTAACAGCTGCATTAGACAAGCTATCAGACAGACTGACATTAAGGTTCATTTAGAGTCATGCTTCGGGGCGCCACGCAGGACCCCGCTCACAGCCCGCGAGCCAAGCTCTCTCGGCGCTTCCTCACTTTTGTAACGGAACAAATCTTAGATATTGTGGGGAACAGGAGTTAGGGAGTTTGTTCTGCAATTGCCGGGTTGCCGGTTCAATACCCTGCTCTGACCATCTGTCGTTGTGTCCTTGGGCAAGACACTTCACCTGCGTTGCCTGCCGCCTCGCCTCTGTCAGCCTGCCCCAGGGCAGCTGTGGCTACTTGCGTAGCTCACTACCGTCAGGGTGTGAATGTGTGTATGACTGGGTGAATAACTGATTGTAATGTAAAGCACTTTGGGGTCGTCTGACTAGTTAAAGTGCTATTCAAGTACAAGTAATTTACCATTGTAATGACTTACCCTGTTGATGAGCTCTCTTCCCCCTCATCAATGACTCCATGTTGTTTCAGGTCTAGTATCACTGTGGTGCTCTCGTGCCATGTCAAATCTCACGTTATTTTTGGTTTTGTGAAGCACGACAAGCTCCCTATCTTTTGAGGACTTAGTTTGAGCCATGTTCTTGGTGTCCTCATTTATGGTGTTTACTACAAAAAAAGCAGTATTTGAAAATACTGCGTCTGCTCTGCCTCCGCCTTGCTGCATTCAACTCGCTCTGCAGTCAACCAGCCAGCGTTGGCCCTGTCTCAATACGCACACTAATCCCTACGTTGATCAACCTGTCAAGCTTATCAATGGAGAGGAGGGTGCGGGACTTTGTTTTTATTCTATTCTCACAAGAGAAGACTCTCTTAGTCTCTGCATTGCTGATGAGCACAATCAGATGGCATGTCATCAGCTTGTACACCTCTATCGATCTTTTGGAAATAAAGACTCTAATATCACGAAGAACCGTGAATAAAATTGTGACCTCCGTTTGACATTTGCTACGGATTCAGTGCCGATTGTGCCCCCTTTCCAGTATAGTTATTGACGTTGGCTATTGTTTTCCCCCCATTCCACCGACAGTATTGTCCCAAAGAAGCAAAAAAAAAAAAAAAATTCAAAATAATCCTATAGTTATCAGGCATTCGACAAGCTTTTGTAAACATTGTCAAAGTTTCAAGCTTACCTTCAAGCTGCGTGCTTCTGCCCACGAATAAAGTTGTCTGTAGATATTCCATCAATAACAGTGCCCACCCAATGAAAGGTGACTCTCACGAGTTGTGACGTTAGCACAAGATTGAGCAAGACTTGAAGGATGGCGGCTCAGTGAAGGCTGGATCGGCAAATTTTGAACATTGAGCAAAGTTTCCGGGGAAAACTTAGGGCGTACCGAAAGCGTAAGCTTACATCCCAAAGACATGGCGTACACTTTCTAAATGCATACCCAGCCATCACCGCATCTCAAGACGCCTTAAGATGTGTCTCAAGACACATTTTTGAGATGTCTTAAGATGTCTTGGTAAGTCAAGACGTGTCTATAAGATGTGTCTATAGACATGGGTCTTAAGATGTCTTGAGATGACTTGAGATGTCTCAAAATGTCTTGGAAATATGAAGATTGCTTGAGATATCTGAAGATGTC
The DNA here is from genome assembly GCA_037039145.1 of Fundulus diaphanus. Taxonomy (NCBI): domain Eukaryota; kingdom Metazoa; phylum Chordata; class Actinopteri; order Cyprinodontiformes; family Fundulidae; genus Fundulus; species Fundulus diaphanus. The sequence goes on along the minus strand of CM073130.1, from coordinate 3,270,952 downwards.
TTAGAAATAAATTTTGTAAAATATCACTATCCATTATTCCTTGGTAATAATTTATATATTTTTTGTTTATAGAAAAGAATGACAAACCCTATATGACACACTGAGTATTTAATATAACATAGGAAAATACAGTTCAATGTATTGCAATTATTGCACATAGTATGAACATGTTAAGAGGATTAGGTTTACAAAATTGACATCAAGTTACATGTGTGTGTGTGTGTGTTTGGTAAGGTTACTCTATATAAGAGTGTGGATATGCGTTTCTAAGATGCAATTTGTTCCTTGGATTGTGAATGATTTTTTTTCAGCTAATTGACAGTACTGTCCATTGGTGGCAGCAGACTTTGTCCCGATTCCTAGGTTTTCAATTGGCTCCCAGAAGCATTTATGGTGGAGGAACAGGAGGGTGTCAGTGATAGCTGATGTTGGAAAAATGATTTTTTTTTTCCCCTTCTTGATACTGTTAGTAGCCTGTCAGTGGGTCTTCTGTGCGTTTCAGCAAGAAAGTGGTACCCTCAAACAGGGCAAGTGGAATATCTGGGGAGAAACATTGTGCATGTAGCTATGGGATACAAAAATGATCTCTAGTAAAACTGTAACTTAACTTAGTGTTATGCATTATGCTATGAGGTTTACATTGCCCGGTTTCTCTATAATCCTTCTTACACATTATATTCAAGATGTAACTTTACCAGAGATTGTAGCCCATATGGTTGTGATTTTCACTGGTTGCCTGTCACTGTCATTCACATGGGTTGGATTGAAGGGGGCTATCTCCCCAAATGAGCCAACTTTGAGAGTCTTTACATCAAATCTGTGAATGAGATAAAATATTTTTAAAACACTTGCATTCATTAAAAAAGGTATATTATAAAAGGCGTATTCCATTTTTTTAGATAAATATCCAAGGGTCTAATACACAAAATGATGCACAGCTTCTGGGAAATGCTATGCAGTATGTTTTGTTGCTGGTACAATTGCTGCTCTGCGCTATCCTTTTATGAATTTGGCTGAAAAAATATTCTGAATTCAATACATTACTACTGCTATTACACAAATGATAAACATTCATAACATACTTATATTTTTGTGGGGACAGTGTGGCAGTTTGGTGTTTAATGCATCTCTCTGGTTGCCCAGAGAGGGTTGTCAAAGATGTTGATGATATGCTTCCCCTTATCCAAACCTTGGGAATAAAAGCAAATTATGTTAATGATGTGCCTATACAAGAAGACAGTGCTTACAGTACATTATGTTTAATAATATTTATTAATATGTATTTTCCTGTACTGGATTGAGATCAACTACAGGAGTCACACCTTTGGGCCAAGTAAGATCTCTTCCTGTGTCAGGACTCTATACCCCATTCTCTCTATGAGGTCTGGCTGGCGCATCATTTTTGACACTTTCAGGTGGGATAGCTCTGGCATTTGGGTTCCAAGGTGCAACCCTGTTAAGAAATTAATTACAATAAATAAAATAATTTTGTTACCTTTTTTTAGTCATCGTTGATGGAACATCCAAGAATATTTTAATAATACAACTATTTTAGTAATTTATTTTTGTAACATAGATTTACCTACCAAGCCCATGTCTTTGATGAAGTTCAGCTGCAGATATCACTGTGGCTGATCCTGATGGCCTGTAAACCGGGGCGTAGCCTGGAAGCCCGGGGACAGATGTATTTTCTGCTGTTTCTTCATTGGGTGTTGACAGTGTGCAAAGGGTATCCAACACAGCAATCCTCTTCACCATTCATTGTTCAATACTGACACCATTTTTATGAGCAATAACTGAAGTACAACAAAAATATCAAGACTGAGCTTCAAACACCTTCAGGACCTAGTATATGAAATGTATGGAAAATGTACCTACCCAAGTCCTTGATCCTCTGGTGGTATCGCTCAAAGCGGCTGCAGTCACCAATCATAGGGTGGCCCAGCATATCAATTTGCTCCCCAATGCGTAGTACATATAAACTTATAAATGTAATTATGAAATTATCAACTTACGACGTTGCCTCTGTGATGTTTACAGTGATAAATTCAGGTAGTTGAACACAGAAATGTAGTAAAAATGTGAACTCTTCTAACCTCCTCCAACTGCCGTACTAACTGTTGTACTAACTGAAAACAAACCTGAGATTCGGAATGTTAGTAAAAACTGCCCTTCAAAATAAGAGCTCCTTCAAAACAAAGGTCCATTCAGATTCATGCCTGAAAGGCAACACAACTTATGATGCCCATATTTTCCCTTTTTGCCCCCAAATTTTATAATCATAAAACTCCTGTTAAAACAAGATAGCTTGGCCATGCTTTTGAGACAGGCCTCAAAGGGTGTCTTAAGCCATCTTAAGATTTGAATGTCTTAAGACAAAAAAAGATGTCTTAAAGGTATACTATGCAACCGGGGTTGATTTTCCAGCGAGGCTCCCCCCAGAGGGCGAAAGTAAAAGTGCACTGTCGTAAATCAGCTGTTCCCTGGTTTCTCCGGCAAGCCAGGCGCGGTTGTTTTGAGCTTAGACAGGCGAACGCAACGAATACAAAAGTCGAAAACACGGCAGTACAAAGAATGACTAACACAGTGAAAGTAAGAACATGCACAGAGAGAGAGAGAGAAACCATTCCAATGCAGTGTTTCCCCTAGGAATTTGCTTAGCGGACGACCGGCGGAGCGGGAGGGAGAGAGACAAGCTTTGCGCCACCGACAGAGCGGGCGGGAGACAAGCTTTGCGCCACCGGAGCGGCGAGGCGGGCGGGAGACAAGCTTTGCGCCACCGGAGCGGCGAGGCGGGCAGGAGACAAGCTTTGCGTCCCCGAGCGGCGAGGCGGGCGGGAGACAAGCTTTGCGCCACCGGAGCGGCAAGGCGGAGCGGGAGACAAGCTTTGCGTCCCCGAGCGGCGAGGCGGGCGGCAGACAAGCTTTGCGCGCATATCGAGTTAGTTTTTTTTTTTTTTTTTTGGAATGTTTGCGAGGTAGTAGCGTGAGGGAAACCCTACAATGTTACTTACAGTCGCATCAGCAGAAACGCGATGTCCGCGTCAGCCTTGGAGCCTTCTCTTTCTTTTAGCGCTCGCCATTCGGAAAAAGCTTGCCCGATGTTCACCCGTGTATGACTCCTCTCTCTGTCTCTCCGTTTTCCTCTTTCTTGCCTGCTCCAACATGGGCTTTCGCTGTTTTCTCGCTGGTTCCGCCATGATAACTGCACAAATATCTCCACTGCGCTAGCAACAAACATGCCTTTCACTGGGGGCGTGTAGCAGTTCTCGCCGTAAAGCAAGACCGACTCTCGCGATGCACACGAGATTTTGAGCCTGTGGGTGCGGGCCGAGGCCTCCTGCAATTGCAAGTGCGGTATTTCCCCCACAGACCACCAGGGTGACCGAGAAAACCTTTATTCGACCTGAATTGACTCATTTAATCATCCAAAACGATATGGAACATATTAATTAACTGAAAAATGTTGCATAGTATGCCTTTAAGACATCTAAAGACACTCAATGTCTTCAAGACACAAAATACTGTCTGAGAGCATCTCATTTCCTCCAATTGCATGTCTTAAGACATGGGTGCATGTCTTCAGATTTTTGTCTTAAGATGTCCTAAGACGTCTTGATGTGCACAAATGTCTTGAGACGTCTTAATTCTTCTTATTCAGACATCTTGAGACTTCTTGAGACACAGTGATGGCTGGGTATGCATTTTTATACACCCGTATGCATTGCTACCTAAAAGCCTGACCTGTGCCCATTGTTTATTTATTGCTTGTTGTTTATTGTGTGTACCCTAAGCCAGAGTGTGTCCCAGAAAAAATGTCACCCCAGTGACAATTAAAGATTCTTGATTCTTGAGAAAGGCCCCAGGCTGCGATTCAACCCAGAATCTCCTTGCTGTAAGGCAACAACTGTGCCGCGAATCAGCCCAATAATTATGTAAAAGAAATATTTACACTGACAGGATTTTTCAACCTGTATATTGTATTTTTTTATTACAGGTTTTCCACATATTTTGATCCAACCTTAAAATATTTCAAGTGGCTGCTTTCTATCACTTTGACACCTCAGCCTTTCTCTCCCTGTCTGAGTCTCCAGGAAAATATGATTATTTTCCTGATTATTGTTTTAATTATTATTATTTATTTATAACAGGGAACTCAGGTAGGTGCTAGAATCTCTGACCAAACAAATATCATTTATAGGCCTGATCTCACCACTATGCAAATTTTGTCAATGTTTTGTGCATTTGCTTTTGCCATAGTATAAGCCTCTGGCACTTGCTGAACAGTTAGTGGACTGGTTTTGAGAAAAGCATAGACATATGAAACTGATACCGAATTAGCCAAAGACATTCATAAAGTCACTGAAAGGATTTAGTATAGCAAGGGGAACACTGGCCTAGAGATCAACATGGCACAGCCTTTCCCCTAGAAATTCTGTCTTGGTGTGTGGGGGGCGGGCTTTCGTCCACTTAGCTTCCCATTAATATCACATAATATAGCTTTATACTGGCAGGCAACTTCTGTCTCTTTTAACCTGTCTCTTATTTAACCATCTTTCTGTCTCTCTTTTTATTTTTCTCTCTCTATCATGTAAATTTATACATGGTTATATTCTGAAGGCTACCTGCCATTCTCCTTTCCTACTTGATTGAGTGAAAATCTCTTTAAAATCTAGATCTGCCAGAGCTTATAATATTTTTGAGTGTAACTTCATTCAATTCTAATTTTATTACATTTGGGATCTGCTTCTGATCCATTAATGGGGTCTATGTAGCAACAAAAATGTGTTTACCAAGAATAAAGCAGCCATCTCTTTGCAGGGATGGACTCAGGAAGGTGAATTTTTGTTTCCAACAGACAGACTTTTGGTGCTCTTCAACAGACATTGAAAATTACCAGAGAGCCGTTTACTTGTTGAGAATGTGCTGCATTTAGAGTAATGCTTATAATAATCGAGTTTAAACAGACATGATCATCCTCATATTTATATCAGGCAAATGTTCTCAGTATATTGAAGTAATCAAGGCACCACGTGAAATAAACAAATGTGTCCTTTTTGAGTTGTAACACAACAGAAAAAAACTGACAAAGGATGCATTTATCCCGTTGGTTCCCGTGCTCCCGACACAAGTGATCCTAATTCTGTCGGGGATAATTCTTGGTCATTTAAGTGTTAACTACCCCACGTTCCCCCATCAGGATCAGGACAGACTCCGACGATGTCTTCACGGCCAGTAGACGCTCAGTGCTCCCGACTCTGTGGGAGTTTTTAGTGCAACCATCCTTAGAAGCCGGTTTACAAAACGCAGAAATATTTACCAAGGCAGGTAAAAATTATGTCGCGACTCTGAGCACTCTCTCTCCTGGCAAGAGTGTGAATTTACCTGGATGCGAACACAGGTGACTGAGCTGAAAGTAAAGGAGCAACGGTTTAGCTTTGGATAGACTTTGGTTGTACTGCGCACCGCGTAGACTCTCTGCGGACATTTTAAACTTCATAGTTGAGCGCACTTATTGGCTATTTCTTGTGGCAAACTCCTTTATTTCCCACAGCAGGCACCCACTGTCAGTCTATGGTACAGATAGGCTGAAGCTGCAGGAGCTTGCAAGTCGCAGCTGCCTTGGAGACTTCTTCCTGCCGAGCAGTTGTGTGATGTCACATACGTGCTTGTAAAATTGAGCTCTGCACGTACCTGTCCGCGGACTCATGCCCACCTTATTATTATCGTCTTATGTTGGAGCCTAGAGACAGAAATAGCTCAGGATGGCACTATTTAGAAAGGGTAATTTTAATAACATTAACCGTGAACGTGCACAGACATTCACGTCATGCCCTGACTTTCTTGGGGGGGGCATTTTGCTGGCGGAGTGGAGCGCCCCATTGTAGAACGGTAGGGGAAACGCTGGCAGATAATGGCTTTCTGCTATCAAGATAGCAAAGAGGGGCGTTCCAGCTGCAGTAGTTCAGAACACTGGTGTCAGGATACATAAGAATGTGCAGGTATAATTGTATGAGCCACAGCAATGGGTTGTGTAAAAACTCTGCCAAGTCTGTGGGCAAGTTGTACTTGCTGTGTACTCCCTGAATACAGCTGCAGCCAAAAGGACTCACATTCTTCATCTACATATTTTTGTCAGAACTCATCAAAATTATTATTTTTGTTTCAGTTAATCTAAATCTGTGTTGTGGTCAAAAATAAGAATCCAAGAATCTGTGTGATTCACCCGTAACATATTTTTCCTTATGGGTTCATAGTTCATAAAATTATTTTTCAATTTTTCTTGAAAATGTAATAAAATGCAATTTCTGTAAGGAAGGAATTAGGACATCACCACATTAATTCTCACTCAAATTGGCTAAAATTACTCACAGCTGTATTACATCAGGAATACATAAGTAGAACACTGTTACTAGCATTTTGAAGGAGGTTCGCCCTGTTTCGAAACTTCAGGCATTTATTTTTGTGTACTCCTGACAATTGAAATGAGATTGAATACCATAGTGGAATCCAAGGAGCTGTCTGAGACTTTCAGAAAAATTGTTCAAAAGCTTATGAGCCTTGGGATTTATGTAGGTCTCAAAAAAATTTGAAATCAGCCATTCTACTGTACAACATATAGTGTTTATAGTGAAGGGAAATGTTGCCATCCAACAAAGCATGAAGGCCAGACTTCAAGGAGACAGTGGCTTGAAAAAGTATTCATAACCCTGGAACTTTTCCAGATTTTGGTAGTGGTATACAAATGTGAAAGAAAATTTTAACATGATTTCTTTTTTTACCAATCATAAACTGTAAAGGGCATTGTGCAAAAGTATTCAGCCCCCCTGAGTCAATGCTTTGTGGAACCAATCTTTTTGCTGCAATTCCACCTCCAAGTCTTTTAGGGTATGTCTCTACCAGCTTTGCACATGTAGTGACTGAAATGTTTGCCCATTCTTTACAAAACAGCACTAGCTCAGTCAGATTAGATGGAGAGTGTTTGTGAACAACAGTTTTCAGATGTTGCCACAGATTCTCGATTGGGTTTAGGTCTGGACTTTGACTGGGCCATTCTAACACATGTTTTAAACCATTCTATTGCAGCCCTGGCTTTATGTTTAGGGTCGTCCTGCTGGAAGGTGAACCTCCGCCCCAGTCTCAAGTCTTTTGCAGACTCCAACAGATTTTCTTACAAGATTGCCCTGTATTTGGCTCCATCCATCTTCCCATCAACGTTGACCATCTTCTCCGTTCCTCCAGAAGAGAAGCACCCTCAGAGCATGATGCTGCCACCACCATATTTGACAGTTGGGATAGTGTGTTGTGCAGTGTTAGTTGTCCGTCACACATAGCAGTTTGCATTTTTGGCCAGAAAGTTCAATTTTGGTCTTGTCTGACCAAAGGACCTTCTTCCACTGTTTGCTGTGTTCCCAACATGGCTTCTGGCAAACTGCAAACGGGACATATTATGGGTTTCCTTTCATTTATATGGCTTTCGTCTTGCCACTCTTCCGTAAAGACCATTTGTGCAGTGCACTACTGATAGTTCTCCTGTGGACAGATTCCCCCACCTGAGCTGTGGATCTCTACAGTTCACCCAGAGTCACCATGGGCCTTTTGGCTGCATCTCTGATAGGGCTGGACAATTAATCAAATTTGCAATATAATCGCAATTTAAAAAATGCAATTTCAAATCGCAGAGGTCTGCAATTTTTGGCTATGTTACAAATTAATGGACAAGACACATACTTTAGGTGTTGGTAGTATGTTTAACGTGGGTTTGCCTCCACATGGAAGGGAAGAGACTTGCTGTGAGATAATCTAATTTTATAATTTGTTTTAGAGTTTATATAATCAATAGTTTTTTACCAGAAACTTTCAGGAATCTCACCATAGCATTAAGTACTGGTCGAACTGTTTAATACATAGACTTGTTTGTTGGTTGCACTTTATGTTCAACAAGGATTGATGTCCAACTCAACAAGCTATTCTCTTGAATAATAATATTCTGATTAATATAAACAGTTAAATTTCTTGTTTTAAATAGTCCTTGTTTACAAACATCTTTATCTACAGGCCATTTTTGTTGCTTGTGGTTAATGCAGAAAAAGGTCAAAATTAAATTGCAATCGCCATTATGGTTGAGATATATCGCAATTTAGATTTTTGGAAAAAGTCGTACAACCCTAATCTCTGATCAATGCCCTCCTTGTTAGGCCTGTAAATTTAGGTGGACGGCCTTGTCTTGGTAGGTTTACAGTTGTGCCATACTCTTTCCATTTCCGGATGATGGATTGAACAGTGCTCCATGAGATGTTCAAAGCTGGGGAAATCTTTTTATAGCCTAAACCTGCTTTCAACTTCTACACAACTTTATCCCTGACCTGTCATGATGCTTGCTCCCCACTACTCTCTTAGCCAACCTCTGAGGCCATCACAGACCAGCTGTATTTGCACTGAGATTAAATCACACACAGGTGCACTCTATTCAGTCATTAGCAATCATCAGGCAACTTCTGAAGACAATTGGGACCTGAATACTTTTGTACGCCTCACTTTTCAGTTTATTTGTAAACTCTTTCTACTTCACAGTTTTATACCACTTTGTGTTGGTCTTTCACATAAGATTCTAATACAATGTATTTTAATAAAATGTATTTTACAATGACAAAATGTGGAAAAGGTCAAGAGGTATGAATACTTTTGCAAGCCACTGTATCATGCAAAATACACCTTTTTTAGCCCTTAATTTTTGTTGTACTTGGAGTCTCTAGGAATGCAGACAATGTTATGTACTAGTCTTTCCCAGTGCTGTGTAGATATCTTTATATTCTTTTTGGGTCATATTTTTAGAAGTCGTTCAGTTCTTTGTTCTCCATTACATTTTTTGAACAAGTACGCAAAGTTATTTGCTGTAAAACTGCGATACAAGGTAATTGAGGTCCGATTACCAATGTCGTGAATCCGCCATTTTTATGTCTGTACTGAAGCTACAAGTGGATAATTCAAAATGTTTGGTTGTTCACTTTCACCGTCCCCCAGCAGACTACAAAAGTGGCTAATCAAGGTGGAAAGGAACGCTCTGCGAACTGGCGGGGTGTGAACTGCCTTGATTAGATCTAAAGAGACAGCATCAAAACGAGTCGTTTTCAGACGTACCTCAGAACGGGCAAAAACGCACCTGAGGGTAAATTAATGGGGATTTCAGACCAAAGCATTGCAGTTCCACTTTTTATAGACCACAACTGAATAGTTTAAATGTGAACTGATAAGCATGATATGTCCCCTTCAAGTTTGCCAGAGAGAATGTAGACAAAGACCTAGACTTAGGAAATAATGCTCTTGGCAGACATGAATCTCAAAAGCAATTATCTGACGACCAATAATGTAGGACCTCCCAAAAATTTTAAACTAAGGTAGAACTGGAACCTGATATATGACAATGACTCAAAGCATACGAGTAAATCAACCAATCATTGACCCAGAATTAAGAATTTGAACATCTCGGGGCTGACCTATATGCTCAGACCTTTATCCTTAAGAGTTGTTGTTTTTGTGACTTGAAACGGGCCGTACATGCAAATCCGTCAAACATCTTGAAGCTGTAAGTGAGAAGTGATGTAAACTTTGTTCAGAGGTGCATGGCATAGCAGTAGAGCTCGTACACTGTATACAGAGGCTGTTGGTTCTGATGGGGTTCGAGTCCAGACCTCGTGACCTTTGCTGCGTCCCCTTTCTCTTTCTGACAGTTTTTATAACTGCTAGAAAAGACCATTTGTGACAAAAAAAAGGCTTAAAAAACTCATACATTTTAAACTAAATTGGGTGAGACCAACTATTAGCGGTATGGTGTCCACATTTTAGTAAAACCATATTAATTGTTCGTGTTTACCTGTTATTCGATCATTGTATCTTTCAGAAATTTATAAGAAAAGACTTGGCATCAGTATCTGGCATCTGAAAGGTTTATATATATAATATATGTGTGTATGTATTTGTGTTTGAGTAAAAAAATTTCTCTTTTAAACTCTGTAGCTAACTTTCTGCTGCCAGCACAACTGTCACCATCAATAGGCCAGTCTTTTTTAAATTCCATTTGCCTGTGTCATTCTTTGCTCTTGCTTTCGGCTCTGTGGCACCACCAAGTGCCGAGAAAGAGAAGGTTATCTCTGTGCGTGAAGTGTTCCTCCACTTCTTGCTGAAAGCACCCTGCAGTAGTTGCATGGTAATTCTGCTCCTCTATCTTTCCTCTGCATCATGTTTACCTAGCAACAAGCATCACCCGCGGCCGGCCATTCTATTGGTCATTTGAAAACGCACGGGGGACCAATGGCAGGGCTGTTGCCATGGTACAGTGTGTAGTTGCCGGGTGGAATTTTGCTGCAAGGCACGTGAGTCTCAGAGTCTGCTTGCTTCCTCCAACAAGCGTTGTAATCGCCACTGTCTGGCCATTAGTACAGTTGAACGTGATTTAATAAAAGCCAATCTGTGAATCTGTGAAGGGAAATACTAAACTTTCTTCAGTAATCGAGCCATAGCACTATATCATAGCATTCCTCAAAATATGTTCTGTATTTTTCATAAAAGAAAAAACAAGATAAGTAACAATGAGGCAATGAAATATTTTTATTGAATTAATACAATAGAGCTACTATGACAGGTAATACATTTTTAAATTAAATCACTGCTTCAGAAATCTGCTAAAACTTTTCAAAGATAAGTAGAGCAAACTGTTGATTTTTGTTAAATGTTTACATGGAGAACCGTAGTGATTAGAAATCCCAGTAAATCCTGCAGCTACATGCATTGTGAGTTGCTTGCTTAACTAGGCAAAATCTTTTTACGTCTAAATATAAGCTTGCATGTTTCTCTTTCAATTGGTTGCTCGTGGTATTTATTTGAACTTACAGTTCTGGGGTTTCTTTGAAAGACATTTTTCTGGCTAACAGCTACTGGAATTACCTTTATGACAAAAAGTTACCTGTGAATATCCTATCACCAGTAACACATAAATACATTTGATCTACACAGAATCTAATGCTAGGTTTGTGTGGTATGGGAGTGTGTTTTTTTAAATGCCTCTTCTCATTTCTAAAATGCTTGACAAAATAGATCAGTGAGAAGCTGACTGGGAGTGGACATCTCCTTGGCAAGCCAGTGCATTACAACGTGGTGAATGTTATTCTGATAGAACACTTGCCTATGCAAAAATATAGTGATGCAATGAAAAAATGCTGAGCTTCATTTTTTCTCAAATTTTTGTTCTTGTTTCAGTTTTGCAATCCCTGCTTTACTGATTATCAATAATTCTCTAAACCCATTATTGCCTTGACATTTGGATGCTGTGTTGTTCCTTGAACACAGGAAAACATCGCGTTTGTTTATAGTTTATTCCCCCAGAGCTCCATCTCACTGAAACTTATAAGTGCAGTACTTTATTATCTTATTCTAAGGATAAATAGTTATTTCTGTCACTGTATGTATAGAAATTGTATCAAGTGATACAATAAAGACTCAACAGTTTTAATGAAGAAAAAAGAGGTAATTGCAGCTTTATTTTATGGAACTCTTAAGAACTTTATATAAGACATGCTACATGTAGTTTTAAATACAGAGCCAGCAATTTACTGATAAGAGAGTGGGCTGCTGAGATAACAGTTCTAATCATTAGAATAACTGAGAAGAAGAGTGTAGTATTAAAGTGAGAAGAGTAGTGTATGCTAAAGTGAAAATAATTTTTAGCTGGACCATAGAGAGATAATGTTTTTAATGCTATAGGTTAAATACTTTTTTCACCGTGTCATTGCATTAAATTAATAAACTCGTCGGTCAACGACATATTTACGAGAAACCCATCCTGGATATCAGTGTCAGGTATGTGTTTCTGCGTGCAGGCTGGGTCGCTGCGGAGGGTGAGTTTTCCTTTAAGGAGTTGGCAGCTGGTTTATGACACCACTGAGCTGTTCCCAGGCAGCATTGTGCCTGATTTAGAAGGAATGCTCGGATAGCAACAGTAACAACTAGCTTTGGCTGGTTGGTGAGGAGAAGTCAAACATCTGAGCTGCAGAGTCACTCAGGAGCATGTGCTGAAGGAAGCTTTCTGTCCAGTTCTCTCCCCCACTTTCTAGTTGAATCCCCCACCCACTCTATCTCCACGTCCTTCTTTCCGTTTCTACCTGACATCTAACTATTTCTGCGTTGCTCTTAACTTGCGCCGTTAAAACAGACGTGGGGAAACTGAGCTGAGAGCTCCTCCCACAGAACTCGTCATTACCCAATTACAGTAAGGGATGGGATTTTGTACAGCCAATTGGGTAGGAGTTGCCTTGGCTCCGGGTAGCAACAGGGCCATGGGAGGATGTGTGTGATTGAAGGTAGAGGCTGTATCTATCCGAGTACATGGAAGTTAAATCTCCTTTGAAAAAATAAACCAAGTGAGGCTGTTTCTGTAACATGGACACTATAATTTATTATGCTTGTTTGTTTTGACTGAAATTAGTCCTTTTGATATGATTTTAAAATAAAAACCTAAAACTCTTACATTTACACTTGTGTATTGTAGAGAAACAGAAAACCTCCCAACTACACCGAAAAAGTGTGAGCCCAGACCTATTCAATGCCACCCTGTAACCTTTCCAGGTTCTTCTCAGAGCTGTGCTGATGATTGTTTAGAGTGTGAGGAAAGAGGTCATGTAGGCATGCTTGTATATAAAGTTCCAGTATATTTATCCCACTGTTACTATAAATGGAGAGGACGGGAGAGGGCTGCTTGGAGCAGAATACTACAGCCAGGGGGGAGCATTCCTTCCTTTAGCTGTGTTGTCAGTGCTGCTTTATTTGTTCAGATTAACGTTGGAGTTCTGTTTTGTGTGAAAACTTTGCTAATATAACTTTTAATTTGCTGTCGGTGCACATCAGTGTTTCATGAGTTGCCCATGGAGCTGCCTCATGTAGCTGTTCATCGACCCCTACTGTGGGCAGTGGTACGCTCCTTTTGCAGGCTGGGGGAGCCGGATGACAGAGGAGCACAGATTCCTTCTACGGCGGAGCAGGGAAACAGGCGAGAAGCATGACTCCAGATCGCCCCTGTGATGGTTTCCACCTCGAGGGAATGAAGTTATCTCCTCCGGTTCGGAGAAACACAGATATATGTAGGCACTAAGTGCAAGCAAGACAGCGGACTGTGACAGAAAGAGGCCCGTAAAGAGACCATCTGATGCACTGGATAGAAAGCTCAGGAAGTCTGGATGCGGTTTCTTTTGTTTCCCTTAAGGCAGCTCTACTGCTCCTTTGTGAATTTACATGCATGTGATTACCTCAATCCCTGACTTTTTTGTGGATTTGTGATGCTTTGCTGAATTGAAAACAACAGTGGAGTTAAGGAGCGCAGCACAGCGGGCCGTCACAGCACATCCTAACATACTGGAAATAAACTTGCTTCCCAATCTCTCCTCGGTTTACATATCCAGGAATAGGAGTACAGTGCGAGACGCGCTTTTCATGAGGATCGTCACTGTGGAAGTAAGGGGAACTCTTCGATGCTTCCTCGTGGAGGCAGCAACTTTCATCATTGGTTTGTTGACATGTGTTTATGCAACCGTCGTTCACAGAGACCTGTGCAGTTCTGGAGACTACATCACTTTCTGGATTTTGCTTTCTTGTTTTGAGTGTGAGTGAGAGCTGAGTGAGCGGACACACACGGAGTTCTCTTGGAGCAGGCTTTGTGGAATCAGCACCGGGGCGCTGTTTGGGACTTTGGAGATTCCAACCGTTAACACAGCTCCCGCTTCTGTCCAGCCACCAGTCCCCCAGAAAGTCCCAGTAATCAGAGCTATTTTTAGTGTAAGGGATGGGGTAAAAGCAGGCAGCAGGAAATCTGACTCCCCCTTACCCTTTTCTCTTCCAAAAGCTATCACACTTGCTCGCCCTTCATTCTGGCAAAATGCAGGGCAAGCCTGGATAGCCCTAACCTAAAGCAAGTTCATGTCTTAAAAGAAGAGTGAACAACAAACATTCATCACACATTTAGTCCAATTATCTGCTTTTACTCAACCATACTGACCATGTAGCCTTAGTAATTTGAGAATTCTAGAGAAAAAAAGTTGTTCTATACATTAAGACTTCACTGAATACATAATGCCTGCTCTGGACTGAAACAAAAAGATGGTTGAAAATTAACTGTAGTGTTTTGAATCTAATCTGGACTAAGTGAACATATCACAAGCAATTGAAATCTATGCCTTTATCCCTTTTGTGCTCAAACCCTTAATCGGGCTAGAATAGCAGGAAATGGTTTTCTAGACTACCTAAAAGAAAAGACACCAGCGATCTGGAAGCTCCAGCCCACAGACGGAATGCATGAAACTGCCGAATCCCCCACCAAAAGCTAAACTTACAAGCCAAATATTTTATTTCCCTATAGTTCCAAAATCCACCGAGAAAAAATGTATATCTAGAGTGAGAGATCTTTATCTATAATGTAAATCCATATAAAACAGATTACATCCTTTATATTTTTACTTCAGAGAGACAAGCTGCCTGTACACCTGTTGGTTGCCTTAGAAAGAAGTCACAAAAACATTGGGAATAGAAAAAAAGCCAGAGAAGAAGGTGCCTTTGGACTGTTTCAACTGTTTCCCACCTTTTCAAACTTCAGATGTTTTGCTGATTGTAAAGTGTTAAAGTGAACTCTTGGATTGGAAAACTGACTCCACCCTCTCGACAAGCTCTGCCTGCTTGTCAGAGCCTTTCCATTGACGTCATTTCTCATCTGGATTGAACATTTGCCAAGCTTTCCCATGGTTGTCACGTCATCCTCAGTGGACGATAAAACTGTACCTTCTTGCAGGATGGTCCAATCAGAGCCTTGGATCACCTCAGCTCTGCTTCGTAAGAACAAAAGTTAGTATACACACACAAGTAACACACAAACCCAGTGACAAATCATGTTCATTCAGGCCATACTTTGGTCACAGCTCTGTACTGCCATGCTGGGATGCTTAAATTTTGCTTTGTGTTTAAATTTTACTTCAGTAGTGTGCTTTTTTTTTCTTTTTTTTTAGCACTGGCCAGACAGCATTAATGGATGGCCGTCATAGTTCGTGTATGCACAGTGTGTCACTAGTTGCATTTCCATTGACCAACAAATTGCTCAAATTGTAATAACGAAAATAAATTTGCTTAATGGAAAGTAGAAGCTTGTAAGTCCTGAACGGGGGAGAGAGACAGTGTCCAGTTTCTGGCAGCTCTTGACCTTGTTCATGAGGCCGGTAGCAGATGGGAAAAAACTGTTCTTGTGGCGTGAGGTTTTGGTCCATCAGGAGGTTTTGGTCCATCAGGACCAAAACCTAAATGGTAAATGGTAATGGACCAAAATGGTAAATCATACCGACCAACGTGAACCAAGTAGTAAACATTACCGTCTATAGCCGCAAGAGGGCACTCTAGGCTTGTGAAAACTACATGCTGCTCCTGTACCACTTAAACATTTATTGAAACATTAACTTATAGACAACAATGACTGAACACATGTTTGTATGTTATTTTGCTGTTTCAGTATTCATTCACGCAAATTGTTGCGTGGTGCAGCTCAAAAGGAGAGCCCAGACCGAGACAGAACTTTGCAGGTCTCTCAATTCTCATGCATTGACCGTGTGACACACACATTCACTGACTTCACACGCTCACACGCAACATATGGCATTTCTCACGCATAAACATAAAGTCCATCTGGGCTGCGGATGATCAATTCACAGCTCTGTCCATCCAGAGCTTAGCCTAAACCCTGCCTTCTACGGAGCTATTTCAGCTTCTTTCACAACTTGTGGCCATGAGTAATTCCTGCTGCAGTTCGTGTTAACAGGGCAGCAGGAAGAGCGATCAGAGTTATAAATAATTTTGGTCTTAACCAGTGATGAAAGTAAGCCGGTACCGTCCGGTACTGCATACACAGGAGGGAAGGGGGAGAGAGCAAGCTGCCAGATAAAGCCTTCATTCAGAACCAGTCATGGCTGCACGCTGGATCAGAAAACAGTTCTGCTAAACAGATGCAGTCTAAAACGCCATTTAGTCTGTTTATAAGTTTCGTTTTTATTAATTCTGCTTTTTTTAACTACATGCGCCGTGTTTTTGTGCCTCAACGCTCTTACTGCTCATCTCCCCTCCCTTCCCTCGGACAAGGTTGCTTTTATCGGCGGTCACCATTCAAAACGTGAATCACTACATTTAATTCCCTCACACCCGTAGCAAAATGTGCCAGTTAAAGTCAATAGGAGAGTTAGTAACTGTGTTTCATGCTGTTTTGTTTTTAACGACACACAACCAGTGGAGCTTCGGTGTGCGTGCTGCCTTGCGCTTTAATTCAGGTGCGCATAATTACGTTACATGTAATTTAGGTGTGTACTGTTAAGGGTCATTTTAAGGAACTTGTAACATCAGCGGTTTTAGCTCAGACCCATCATTCCTCCTCTTCCCGCTAAAGAAGTCTTTTACAGTCTTTATGTATGCATTTTTCCCACTGTTTATCCCTCGGGTGCATCGCACTAATGGGGGTAAAATCCGCCTACCTCAAAGCCTCAAACCGATATGATTACGTATAAATTATGCTGATACCAGACATTACCAAAAAAAGTGGGTTTTTTTCTACCCGCACTTAGGAACCAGTGAGATGCAGGGCTTGAAAAGCTGCGCCTATACTCATCAATTCTGGGGTTGTAATGCCTAAAAAGTTCTATATTTCCTATAGGATTCCCCATTTAAGACTATTAGTGGGCTAAAAGCGAAGCAGAAAGTCATTATTACGTTCGCTCCGAGCACAAACAAAACGTGCTCAGAGAACAACTTCAAACTCAGCCTTCGGCTTGCATAATTACGCACCAAAGCGCCCTGCGCTGTAGAGGAGATTTGTCTGGTAAGCGCGGAGACTGAGATGAGAAACCTGTCGCTGTAAAAGGTGATGATGATGGTTATAAACTGTAACAGGCTAGAAGTGCATGGAGCTGAAAAGAGGGAAAACATCAGCAGCTGGATCATGCATAAAGACGCAGCGTGAACCCCTGTGTGCTTTAAGTGTTGCACCTGAGAGGAAAATGTCGGACCATATAGGCTTGATGAAACTCAACCTGATTCACCAATGAGGTTATAAATCTACACTGATAAACAAACCCATAGATTAATGTGTAAAAGTGTAATAATACGGTCAATAACTTAAAACTACTTCATTTTATTCAGTATTATTTGAACAATTGTATGTTTTTTCTGTTTTAACCCACTAACTGAACAATAACGTGTTAACACTTCTCTTTCACTTTTTAACAAAACTAATACATGTCTACTTCCATGTCTGGTCGGATAAAAATGAGACAGTTGAGTAGACCGGCTCTTCCAGGGTCCAGTCAGCTCCGCCCCCAATCATGCCACCAGACACGCCTTCCGGTTCCGCCACGACGCCCGAAAATGAGCATAACCTCACTCTTAACTTTTGATAAAAGTTGAGAGGTCTGACTCTGTTATTGGGCTGTCCGTGAAGATAATAACAGTTAATGCTAGCTTACAGGTCTGTTGTCCGGGTGGTTTACAACTTTGCTGATGATGCACGTAAGATTTATGTTGCTCTCAGACATTTGTGTTATACTTTTATCTTAGCACATAGCACCACTACACTGACGGTATAATTTCAGCGTCATTTTGACAACTTTCAGCGTAACGAGCTGTTACACTGAAATGCGCCCTCAAGAACCTTGCTGGTTGGAGTTGCTGGCTTATTATCCTGATTTAGTCCATTCTCCCAGGTATGTTCCATATTATTCAGCTGGTTTTGGATGCTGCTGTGTAATTGAGTAAGTTGGCTTACCAGATTAAATGTCAGTTTTTAGTTTTGGATTGTGTGAAATAAATTGCTAAATAAATGTGTATATAGTCCAGTGCGACTTATATGTTTTTTTCCTCTTTATGATGCATTTTTTGACTGATACGATTTATATTCCAGAGCTGTTTATAGCCCGAAAAATACGGTATGCTCCTTCTCTGTATAAAGCATACAGAATCTCTTACTATTTAGCAGATTTGAATCCTTTAAATAATCAGGTAATTAGGCGGATTTAATGGCCTCAGTGAAATACAATAATTTAGTAATTTAAAATGTTAAATACTAGAAAAAGAAGCGACAACCAGGTTCCATCATGTTGCACAAACATTGGTGAGTAGCAGCCTAAATGTTTTTCCTGCTGCACGTCACGTGTTAGAAATCAGATTCTGGCTCAATCCGAACACCCTTATAGAGTAAGGACTCTAAAGCGGAAGTGCATCAGCGGTCGCCATGAGTTCTGTCCGAATAGTGCAGTCAGTAAGGAAGGAGGTAGGAAAAGTAGTCTGTATGCTCCCTCCCGCGGCCAGTTTTGCCTAGGAACCCTGCAACGTCCCTTACAGGTGCTAAAAACCCTTTAGGTATCCCACAGTTCTTTGCGTGACAAAATATATCTGCACAGACCCCTCACGGAAATCAACGAAAATGTCCGGAGAGAAGAGATGGCGCACTTTGAAGTTCATTTTTGGAAAGCTGTAGGCCCAGATTTGACTCGCATCATCCATATCCGTTTCTGTCACGTAATAACGTCGTAGTTAAAGGCTGTCTGAATTCAGCATAGCAGTCTGAAGCTCTTTTCCTTCCCATGATAGAGTTCTTACTGTTGATCCCATGAAAGGTCAAGGAACAGGAGCTAAAAGCTATTATTAAGGGTATTCGAATGGAGCCTAAGTTGTCATTTTGTGAAAGAGTCAGACAGCCTTAAACCCTCTTTTCAGCAAGTGATCCAAAAAGATGAATTGTTTTGAATGTTTAGGTTAATTTTCTTCACTCCATATTCTGTAATGTTACATAAAATGTAATGATTTTTAAACTGCCATTTAGTGATGCATGATTAATTCGCATTAACATTGGTATTGGCCCATGTTAGTTAATTTATAACATATCAGTATCAGTCCAGTAAGTAAAACGGATAAGTAAAACAAAATTAATTACCAATGTTTACTTCCATGCTGTTGCTGGTTGTGTATATGTTTTGGGAAGGAGAGGGGTAGGTAGGGGTTTGGTCATGTGACAGTGATGCTGATAAATTGCAGGATGTGGGGGTTTTAACTGAAGCAGAGAGGCAATGTCACCAATGTGGTTGTTTCTGAACATTGTGATAAATGGTAGGGAAATATATATAATATCAGTAAATACCAATTATTGGCCATAACAGCAATAATAATATTGATATCAGCCCAAACTGTCATCGGTGCTTTCCTAAATAGAGTTCTTAGGAGGCTGGAGAGTATGGATCCATCTGCCCCATACAACATCATAACAATCTTTTCAGAGGTATCCGTTCTTATTAAATCAGAGTAATTTCTGATTATCAGCTTCTAACTGGAACAAAGCTTAGAGAAACCACTATCTGTTTTAGGTAAATAAGGATCAGTTCTGCTGAGATATCGCAAGTTCTTTCTAGAGATACATCTGCAAAACTCAGTGAAGAAGGAACATAAGAAGGCAGTGTTTACGCACTGCTGTCATTTAAGTTTTTTTTAACTTTCTTTTTGCATAGAATATTTTAGAGCCTCATGGTCTTGATTTATAATCTCTAAACCTAACCTGCTCCGGACCAGGTTAGGTTTCCAGCATAATTTACCATGGTGACAAACCCAGGTAAGAACGGAATCGTCTTGTCATACTACACTGAACCTGATGTTACCTCCATAAACCACTGTAATACCTGTAATACCTATGCCCACTTATGTGGGCATAGGTATTACAGCTTTACTGTGTTAATTAAATATTACTTCATGTTCAAGTGAGCAGTTATCTTATTTGAATTTTCTTCTCTTTTAAGTTAAGGCCACAGCTCCTTCCAACAGCTAACAAACAGATAAACTGTTCTTTCATTTGTTGTATCTTCTAGCTGTGTCATATGTGTGGATCAGAGCAGAGGGAAGTGGACAAACATCGGTGCTGTGTTAGACTTTGTTACCATGTACTATTGGTTGATCGTGAAACGGCAAATTATTTCAGGTTTCACAGTCGAATAAACAGGTGTCAGGGCTGGACTAGGACAAAAGCTGGGTCCGGGCATTTTGAGCCAGGACAGGCCATTAGGTATTGATGGAAACACGATGACGCCTATAAATAGAAACAAATTTTCTTTGACTGTCTTATTGGGGTATATTTACTTGTCTAATAAACTTAAACCAACGCCATCCTCCTAGTCCAATCATTGTATGAAGGACAGAAACCAAAAGGCTGCTTGGTCTAGTTAACCTCCCCAACAATCTGCAACATGTAATACAATCCTGAAATTTACAATAGATGCAAGGCATGATCGTTGATGAATATTGAAATGTATAAATGACAGATTATGAGTGATGGATATTTTTACAGACTATGTACTCATCCTGTTAATAAAAAGTAATTCTAAACCTCCACAGCAGCAACACTCAGCGCAGCGACTCAGAATATTTTGTCAAACAGAAACCTTTAAGAAGTGAAATGAGAAGGACAGAGAAAAGTGAAAAAGAATGACACTTGATGGACTTGCTCAGATGATCACAGTACTAGCATCTTTACTCTAGAAAAATAGTTGAATCGTGTATTCTATACAGTACTTACTTAGAGCAGCGCTTCTCAAATAGTGGGGACAAGTTTAATAAACTCCTAAAAAAGTACAAAACTTAATGTAACTGAAGTTTGTCTTTAATATTAATGGCTTAATATTATTTTTGACATATGAGGTTCACAGCTAGTTAAATGTTGACTGCAGGTATGAGTCTGGCTGAAAACCTTTTATAGTGTTGTTAACATATAGTTAAAAAATTGTGGCAATGTTGAAACTTTCTAGTTGTTAGAAACCATTGTTTTATTTTATACATGAACCCATAGATGCGTTATAAATTTTAAAAGGGATTCTGGGTAATCTTCAGAACAACAGCTTTAATGCATTAAAACAGAAAATGATAAAAGTTCAATTTTAAGCCATTTTGCTTAGCTGTGGATCAGCTCTACACCCTCAGCAGGATCCTGGAGGGTGCTTGGGAGTTTGCCTAACCAGTCTACATGTGTTTTGTGGATCTGGAAAAGGCATTCGACCTGTGGGGGGTACTCCGGGAGTATGGAGTACCAGGCCCTTTAATAAGGGCTGATAGGTCTCTGTATGACCGGTGTCAGAGCCTGGTCCGCATTGCCGGCAGTAAGTCGGACTCGTTTCCAGTGAGAGTTGGACTCCGCCAAGGTTGCCCTTTGTCACCGATTCTGTTCATAACTTTTACGGACAGAATTTCTAGGCGCAGCCAAGGTGTTGAGGGAATCCGTTTTGGTGGCCTTAGGTGGAGCGGTTCGTAGCCGAGTGTAAAGTGGCCGGGATGAGGATCAGTGCCTCCAAATCCGAGACCATGGTCTTGAGCCGGAAAAAGGTAGAGTGCCTTCTCCGTGTTGGGGAGGATCTACTGCCCCTAGTGGAGGAGTTTAAGTATCATGGGGTTTTGTACACAAATGAGGGTAATATGGAGCGGGAGATTGACAGGCGGATTTGTGCGGCGTCTGCTGTGAAGCAGGCGCAGTACCGGTCCGTTGTGGTAGAGAGAGCTGAGCCAAAAGGCAAAGCTCTCGACTTACCGGTTGATCTACGTCCCTACCCTCATCTGTGGTCATGAGCTTTGGGTCATGACTGAAAGAACGAGATCCCGGATAGGAGCTGCCAAAATGAGTTTTCTCCGTAGTGTGTCTGGGCTCTCCATTAGAGATAGGGTGAGGAGCTCAGTCATCCGGGGAGGACTCAGATTAGAGCCGCTGCTCCTCCACGTCAAGAGGAGCCAGTCGAGGTGGCTCGGGCATCTGGTTAGGATGCCTCCTGGACACCTCCCTGCTGAGGTGTTCCGGGCACGTCCCACTGGGAGGAGACCCAGAGGGAGACCCAGGACACGCTGGAGGGACTATGTTTCTCGGCTGGCCTGGGAGCACCTTGGGATTCCCCTGGAGGAGCTGGCCCAAGTGGCTGGGGAGAGGGACGTCTGGGCCTTCCTACTGAAGCTGCTACCCCCACGACCCGACCCAGTCGCGGGGGTAGTAGCGGAACCCCAGCGGAAGAGGATGGATGGATGGACGCTTGGCTGTGGGGTCCTTCTTCAAGGGGGGGCAACAGAAAACAATTGAGAACAACTGGGTTGGAGGAACCCACAGCAGGCTTCAAAAAATAAGTGATGGTGTCCTATAAGAGACAGTAAGAGGTTAAGGCTGGAAGAAAACAGCTTACATATAGCTCAGTTTATACAAAATACCTCATTCTTATATTTATTCCACCTACTGTCTTGTGCATTAAGACCTATTAACATGCAATCTTCTGTCTCCTCTCTCACACACAGATCCACTGGGGATAATGGTTCAACCTGGTGTAACAGGATTGACACAATTTGTTGAGATTTTCAGGAAATCCCAGATAACATGGTGACAAAAAGCTGCATTACAATAATAATAATAATTATGGCCCAATTACTGTTCAATAAAAACAAACATAAACCAGGTGAAAGAAAATCATGTTACAAATGCAATCTATTTAGTTGTACTATTTTCAAGTACAAGTAGGGTGGCCCCATTCCATACTCATGCCATAATAGCTACGACCTAAAGGCTGAGAAATTAGCGAAGGCTCTAAAGAACATTTTACCAGAAAGTATTTTAAATTGAACAGTGACATGCCCACACTAAAAAATAAAGGTAATTAATGTCCACAAAAATTTGGTGATGTATGTTGGGGAAAAAAGAATAAGATAAAAAGGCAACTTGTCCAGAATAAAAATGATATTTATGTATAAAAGACAAAAACATTAAATTAGTTTCTTTAATTTAAATGCAACTTTTATGTTATTGAACAGCATCACATCTCCTGGTCAATCCTAATTGGATTCAATCTAAATTATATCTGCAAGTGTAGAAGATTAATGATGAATAATCATTTAATTTTACATGAACATTTTTGCTCTGTTTTTAGTTGTTTCTGACTTAAAAAAGACCGCATAGTGCACTATTAATTTACACTGAAATATTTAACTGCCTAACTAATAAAGACAGCACCAAGATCACTATCACTAATTTAACATCACAGAGACTAAATTGTTAAACAGCTTTAATATAATTATTGACTGTGTTAAGAATTAGCAAACACAACGAAAATAAACTGCACCAAAACTGGATTTATATCTGACCCAGGTAGACTGCAGGTTATTACAGCCTACCTGAAGTTCAGATTTTCCAACACTCGCACCGGGCTGCGGTTGCGGGTCTCTCCTCCTGCCGCTCTTTCCTCTCTTCCACCTGCAGGTGTTTCACCATTATCTGTGGCCCATCATCATGTTCTGGGACTCCACCAGAACAAAAAAGTGCCCCTCTAGTGCGCAGACTCAACATGCAATCTAAACCTCCTAATATGTCTGAGCTCCATATTCACTCTGCCTGAACTGTACTGTAAAACCCTTTCAACGGTACTAAATATTAGTCACATCTGACCCAAGTTGGCTGGGTTTTAAAAGCCCAACTATATACTTGATGGCAGTAAATTAAAATATGCCTTAGTTTCAAAATTTTAATTAGATAATTTCGATCATTACAAGCAAATTAAGTCACGGCCACACGTACTTCGACCGTTACTCCTTTTTGAATTAAACTTAATTATAAACGATCAAAGGGGCACTATGTTTGTTCTGGAGTCACAGAATTTGATGGGTCGCAGAAAGCTGTAAAACACCTGCCGTTGGCCACCTCCAGCTGGATGCTGCTGTTGAAGCTGATGCTCCACCACAGCCACCAGCAAACATCTGTGCTATTTTCACACATTTGGCAGCATCTGTCTGAAGGGCTTGCCTCTTTTTGACTCAATTTTTTTTTGGCGACTCCTTAATTGATTGACAGCAGTGAGAGAGAAGAAACATTGGCCCTCGGCTGCTGTAATTGGTCTAGCCCAGAATCAATCATGACTATTGGGCCGATCTAACAGTTTTGTGTACCAATAAGCTTCATAACTAGGAAAAGAAAAAACATACAACCCGGCCCAAAATCACCACCGGGCAAGTGCCCGGTATGCCCGATGGCCAGTTCAGTGACAGGTGTGCAAAGAAAAACAAAAAAAACCCTGCTGTCTTGATTCCTATATACGTTTACATGCAGATGTATTTCCTGGGTTTCAGTTCATGCCTTATTTACACACTCACTCATTTTATAAATCTCATGCCTTAAGAGCTTTTCACACAGGAAGCGGTTTACGTTGCGCTTGCCACGGGGTTCATTGCAACGCTGGGCTGACTCCACGCTCCCTGAATTGGCGGGTCATTTGTTTTGTTTTCAGCAGCAAATATGCATCTGTCCCATGCTAAGGAACAAGCGCTAGCACTAGCCCTGTTAGTTAGGAGAAAAAGAGCAGCAAGGAAGAAGAGGCTGTGGGTGCACAAAACCCTCAGGTCCAGGGATTAGCTTGGGTAGTTCAGGCTTGTTAAAGAGCTCCGTTTTCATGATACAATCTCAAGCTTGTATCATACAGTTGAGGGAATTCTCCTGCATTTTGCTTCCTGTCGTTTTCCGGCTGATGGCTGGATGGCCCAGTTTCTATTTGCCGTGCGTGTATATGTCACTGCGCGCCGCGGTCAAAGTTGAACATAGTTGAACTTTGACCATTGAGCTCACAAAGCGGTGCTCTTGCACAAGCCATAGAAAATAATGGGTCTCCTTCCAAATACCCTTAATAATAGCTCCTGTTCATTGACCTTTCATGGGGTCAACAGTACGAACACTATTGTGTGTAGGAAAGGAGCTTCAGACTGCTGTGCCGATTTCAGACAGCCTTTACGTAACGGAAACACACATGGATGATGCAAGCCAAATCCGGGCCTGCAGCCTTCCAAAAATGAACTACAAAGTGTGCCCTCTCTTTTCTGTGGACATTTTCGTTAATTTCCGTGAGGGGGCTATGCTTATACGTCATGTCACACAAAGGAGTGGGGGAGTGCTGCTTCTTTATTGGCCGGTTGTAAAGGATTTTCTTCCATTTAGCATACAGCTTTATATGAGGAGCCATCTGCTGTCTCTCTTAACCTCTCCTCTCTCCTATTTATCCATCTTTCCTTCAGTTTCTCCCTATCTGTTTTGTTTTGACTGCCTTAACCTAGAATTGGTCATATGACCCATTCAACAACAGAACTGACCCTCTCAAGTTACATAGGTGAGTTTTGGAGAGGGGCAGTCCGCATGGAGCATCGATACATTCCAAGTGATGTATATTGACCTGAAAAATCATTTAATAGTTCCCAAATTTAGCTAATACTTGGGTTAAAACTTACACGGTGCTACTTTAACATTCAGCATGAGCAAAAAGACAGATGAGTGCAATTATGTTAAAGTTGACATGTTCATGTGTGGTTCTCGTGGATTTCATCATCAACACCTACCAGAGCACCTGGCTTGTTTACACATATAGAAGCAGAGGGAGAACACCTAAAGAAATATTGAGAAAACATGTTCTTGTAACGCTTTGCTCCTCAGTTACATGGAGGCTGCAGCCTTTCTTTGTTGGGAAATTTATATGATGCCGTTTGGGTCCAGTTCTTGTCTTTTTTGAGGCTCAGATTTTTCAAGTATGTCTGTCTTGACATAATACCTACATAAACAATATTAAAAAAAAAAAAATCAAATTAATTGGTCCTTTTCTACTTCGCAAGCATATTCTGAATTTCTTTCTAGATGGCAGAAAATGGAGTCTGTTTCGAAACTCCAGCTTTTTTTTTTACTGATTTTAGTAATGGCCAAAATACCTGTAATTTTTTTTCAGCATCCACCAGCCCTAAAGAGAAGGTGTTTTTTACCATATATATTAGGAACCAATTATTCACCTCCTTTGGATTAGAAGGAGGGCAACACATTTGTCAGTCCCATCCTTTCATTCTGGCTCTTTGTGTTTTTTGTTTTTGTTTTTCAGCTGAAGGTTTATGTCCTCCATCTGGTTTGGTCTTGTGTGCTTTAATGAAACAAAGCAATAACAGAACATAGGAGGTTTTAAGTTAACTGTACATTGAGCAACCTTCACACTAGAGTTCAGTTCTTAAATAGACGGCAGCAACAAGACAAGCATGAAATGAATACTCAAATGTCCCATGAACCTCAATAAATATACATGCTTCTCCCCAGAGTTTTATGTTGTTTTCTGCCACGAATAAGAAACATATATGTTACGGTAAGCCATCAGTTATACTGGCTTATGATCAATGTTTCAAACAGTATCAGTATTTCATTTGTAACAAAATTGAGTCAAATGTTCTTTTTATCTTAGTTATTTTTCTGATTTGCGTGAACTTCAGATCCAGCAACAGATAAAGAAGGCCGTGTAACCCATCAGGAATTTATCTGAAACAAATGAAAGTAAAAATGATTTGTAAGCTGTAGAAATTATTTCTATTTACTGTTCTGGTTAAAACATTTAAATACATACAAATATTCTACATTTGTTCAGTTTTGACAAGCTGGATTATGTTGTTTTAAGGGGTGTAGTCCATTGGAGTGACCAAATCACACATGCTGTGGCTGTGATGAGGGTCTTTTGTGATCCAAAATGACTTTCTGTTATTCCACACTTCTAACTTTCTTTATTTAAGGACATTTTTAATGTACTTTGGAATATTTTGATTTATTTTGTGGTCTGTGTGGAATAAGAATACATTTTTTATTACAGCCCCTCCCTGGGCTGCCACCTTACCGTGGTGGAGGGGTTTGAGTGTGCCAGACAGGTCCTAGGTGAGGGACCAGACAAAGAGCAGCCCAAAAAGCCCCTTATGACGAGTAACATAAATGGATTTCGTGTTCCCTTGCCCGGACGCGGGTCACCGGGGCCCCACTCTGGAGCCAGGCCTGGAGGTGGGGCACGTTGGCGAGCGTCTGGTGGCCGGGCTTTTGCCCATGGAGCCCGGCCGGGCTCAGCCCGAAGATGTGACATGGGTCCCCCTTCCGATGGGCTCACCACCTATGGGAGGGGCCAAAGGGGTCGGTGCGTTGTGCAATGGGTGGCAGTAGAGGGCGGGGGCCTTGGCGTTCCGATCCTCGGCTGCAGAAGCTGGCTCTTGGGACGTGGAATGTCACCTCTCTGGTGGGGAAGGAGCCTGAGCTAGTGCGCGAAGTTGAGAGGTTCCGACTTCATAACTTTTATGGACAGAATTTCTAGGCGGAGCCAAGGTGTTGAGGGGATCCGTTTTGGTGGCCTTAGGATTGCGTCTCTGCTATTCGCGGATGGCGTCTGCTGTGAAGCGGGCGCTGTACCGATCCGTTGTGGTGAAGAGAGAGCTGAGCCAAAAGGCGAAGCTCTCGATTTACCGGTCGATCTACGTTCCTACCCTCATCTATGGTCACGAGCTTTGGGTCGTGACCGAAAGAACGAGATCCCGGATACAAGCGGCCGAAATGGGTTTTCTCCGTAGTGTGTCTGGGCTCTCCCTTAGAGATAGGGTGAGGAGCTCAGTCATCCGGGGAGGACTCAGAGTAGAGCCGCTGCTCCTCCACGTCGAGAGGAGCCAGTTGAGGTGGCTCGGGCATCTGGTTAGGATGCCTCCTGGACGCCTCCCTGGTGAGGTGTTCCGGGCACGTCCCACCGGGAGGAGGCCCAGGGGAAGACCCAGGACACGCTGGAGGGACTATGTCTCTCGGCTGGCCTTGGAACGCCTTGGGATTCCCCCGGAGGAGCTGGCCCAAGTGGCTGGGGAGATGGACGTCTGGGCCTCCCTACTGAAGCTGCTACCCCCGCGACCCGACCCCGGATAAGCGGAAGATAACGGACGGACGGATTTATTACAGACAATCCAGCGAAATAATAAATGTAGCACATTGTATGAATAACGATAGATATAATCATGGACCGCGGAACGGGTAGGGCCAGTAGGGCCGCGGCCCTACCTACTTTTGATGATCAAACATGTAAAATAATATATATAAATAAAATTAAAATATTCAATAGCTATTTTTTTCAAATGCACAGTAGTCTATGGCAGCAGCATCATTCTCCAATGAGAAAGAGATAAATCATCCCATCTAAAAATGTATTGGCTGATTGTGTCATGTGATGTAAACAAAAGTTTTCCCACCTCTGCGCTGCTTATGACCGCTACTTCGTTAGCTTCGTTAGCTTCGTTTGCTTAGTTAACCGTGTCCACTGCAAGTGCTGAGAGGTGTTTCTCGTCCCTCCGTCGTATCAAGACCTATCTGAGATCAACAATGACCCAGAAAAGACTAAATAGCTTGATATGCGCCCACACACACACACACACAGGGATCTTTTGACCACAGTGGATGTTTTGAGGATAGCCAGGGACTTCTCCAGCATAATGACAGACGGAGACACTTTTTCGGGAATATTTAGAGCAGGGGTGAGTTTGACTTTTCTTTTTAAAGTATTTTTATTCTGTAAATATTGTGTTAGCTGTAATATAATGATTGTAAGTGGAAATAAATCCGGGGCGTGTGTGCTGGAACGTCAGAAAAAAAGTTAAATAAAAATTCGGTGCCGATTTTAATTATAACATGGCAGACACATTTATCATGCTCAGGGACCACAGCCTATGAGAAAGCAATAAATTCTGGTGTCTAAAAATGGATTGGCTTGTCTTATGTCATGTGACGCAAATCAGTTGCGTGATCAAGGGGATCCTGGGGTTTTATGTGTATGCGGGCGCTTACGTATGTGATGGGTAGTGGTATTGAGTATTGCCTGATGGGCCCGACCAATTTGAAATGCGTTCCGCGGTCCATGGATATAATTATATGTATAATTTTGTGATCATGTTTGAAAATGAGTATTAAGAAGTGAAACTTATTCAATCACCTTCTTCCTACAGCAACAATCTTCCTGATTCCTACTTTACTTATGAGTCCATACTACTCAAAGTCCAATATGCAAGCAAATAAATAAATATACTGTACATCTAAACATAAATATACATATTCACATGTGCCTACACATATCTACATTCAGAAACGTATTGCCCATAGCCCACATGACCGCATCCATTGCAAAAGTAAGCATACACCCATGTGCAGTGCCTAAAAGTACCTCTTGGTGTTCACTGTTCTTCTTCCATCTCGTATCTTTTTATGAAAACCAGTTTGAGCATTTTCCTAAACAGCCTTATACTTGGACATTGCTTTAATTCAATGACTTTGTTCCATACTTTAACACCGCTCATAGAAATGCTCATTCTGTTTGTTACACATAAGAGTCTGACATTTAGATTCTCCCTGTAATGATACTCTCCCTCTCTTTCAGCAACCACAGTTTTTGAATGCTGTCTGGTAGCTGTTTTTTTTTTTTTGGGACATGATATGATTTAACAATGTTTACATTGAACACTCCATTAACATGCATCATGTTTCAAAAAGGAGTAGGATGAAGCATAAGCTTATTAAGCCCTACCCCTCAGTTACATGTGTCATGGAGGTAAAGGACAAATATTTACAGTAAGACAAACAGTATACCAACTTTTATATATTACTCTTTTTTATATTCATCAAAAATACTTTTCTTATTGTCATGATTTGGGTTTTTGTTATGGTTTATGTTGGTCTTTTTAATTAGTTCACTCTCCTGTCTTAGTATTAGCTCTGGTTTTTATTATTTGCTTATGTTCTGTTTGGTCTTTATGTTGATTTTGGTTCTAGATTAGTCTAGTTTAATTTCTGTTTTGGTTTAGTTATTCTCCTCATGTAATCAATTCTGTCTTAGGTTTA
The DNA here is from genome assembly GCA_037039145.1 of Fundulus diaphanus. NCBI lineage: Eukaryota > Metazoa > Chordata > Actinopteri > Cyprinodontiformes > Fundulidae > Fundulus > Fundulus diaphanus. The sequence continues at coordinate 3,241,191 of CM073130.1, read as the reverse complement.
GGTTATGTATTAGTTTTGGTTAATGGAATAGTTTGAGTTTTAATGTGGTTTGATTTTGTACTTTGTTTTATATTATCAGTTTCTTCTGGCCTGCTCTGATCAGTTCTGTCACCAGCCTTTATTCAGTTCACCTGCCGGCATTCTTTTGTCTTCCTGTCACTCCCCTTCACCAGTCAGCATCCAATCAGCTTCAGTTTACTTCCAGCCATTTTGTCCCCCCTGATCAGCTCCACCCATTCTGGTAATTAGTTTCACTCTGTTCACCTGCTCACTCCCCTACTTATATCTGCCTCTGTCTCCTGCACTCGGCCAGATCATTGTCTATCAAGCCGTTGGTGAGTTTAGTCCAGCATTTCCCTTTGCCTGTTGATTTAAACAAAGTGCCTGTTTTGACATCTGAGCCAACCTGATTCCTGATCCTGTTTTTTCCTGCCCTGTTCTGACTGCCTGCCTGTTACTGACCGAACTGATTCTGTTTTTGGATAACCTGAGATTGCCTTATCCCTGTCTGTATTTCTGCTGGTTTTGGACTGCTATTTTTGTTTATCGACCCTGGACTATTATTTGACCACGAGCCTGCTTATCCCCGTCTGACTTATTTGTGAGCTTTATTAAAGCCTTTTTATTTGCACTTTCATGTCTGGCTGAATACTGAGTCCTCAATCTCTCGTTCGTGACACTTATATTCTTTTTTGAATTGCTGGATGCTTTTACATTGTTTAATGTTTTCAGGCAAGCTGTTCCAGAGCTTCACTCCGCTAATTGATAAACTAAAACTTCTTTTTGTTGTTCGAACATACTTAGTTTTGAAATTTAATTTTCCTCTTAGATTATATTTTCCATCTCTATCAGAAAACACTTGTATGTGCACAGGAAGCAAGTTATTTCTTGCTTTATAAAGAATTTGAGCAGTTCTGAAATTGATCAGATCTATAAATTTGAGAACTCTTGAATAAAGGAATGAACAGTGGGTGTGATCTCTATAATGTTTGTTATTCGTTACTCATATTGCTTTCTTTTGCATAATAATCAATGGTTGAATGTTTATTTTGTAAGTGTGACCCTACACTTCAACACAATAGGTTAAATAAGGCTGAAATAATGAGTAGTATAATGTGTGTAAAGCTTGTTTGGTTAGAAGGTGCCGGGCTTTATTTATAACAGCCAAACATCTGGCCAGCTTTGACCGGACGTGCTGTATATGTCCCTTCCAACTAATTTTATTATCTAAAATGACACCTAAACATTTTATTTCATCTTCTAATTCTACATCATCAATACTTACTTTCACTACTTTTTTCACTACTTTTTTTAATGTTTCCAAATATTGTGAACTTTGTTTTTTTCAAATTTATTTATATCACACCATCTCTTTATTTTAATCAATTCTTGTGTGACTAGCGCAAGTGTCTGTTTAAGATTTTTACCAGGGGTCCGTTCTTCGTACGTCGCTAACTCAGTTAGCAGGATTTCATTGTTGACGATTTGGCATGATCTTGGATCGTTTGGTTCTTCGAAAGACATCCTGCACTTGTTGTCATAGCAACATGTGCGCCAGCTTAAGCCTGCTCGAGAGCAGGCTTATTTCATGTAAACAAGATTAGATCACGGCTGTATAAGCGGAGGAGATAGGGAAGTCTGCCGTAGCCATGTCCATTTTTACGACTGCAACCTGTTGCGGAAGGTGCAAGAATAATTTGCAGAGTTTTTCAAATTAATCGCGTATTGCGCAATAGACAGGACCCTTTAGCGCAGCGCGACAGTGTAATTGTAGAGAGATTTTCTTGGTGGCTGTTATAAACAGACAAACACATCATTTAACAGTGGCTTTTAAAGAGGAAAAAGTGGTGTTGGAGCCATAAATCTAAAATATTTAAGTTATTTGTATGATGGTTTGCTTTTTATTTTTATCCTATTCAGTAAGAAGATTTGTTCGGGCCATTTTATTGTGAAGTTTAGTTTTACTTTGAAAGGCTTGCATCCTGTCGAGCCGTATATTGTATTAGAAAAAACTATGGATGGATTATCTAGCCACGGAGCAATACAGTTTTACCGTGTAAACTATGGATGACTTGGAAAAGGAAGAACTTCATTTTTTTTATAGATAAATAATTTTTTATTAAAAATCCCAGTTTGCATGCGTCCTTTACTTCCCGTGTCTAAGAAATGACACTTAAATTTGGATCTCTTGACATAACAAGTGCCTTTTTAAAATAAAGTATAATAATTAAAGGCTACCATTTTGTAGAATATTCTTGTATTTCACTTTTACTTGTCCCCATGTTCTAGTGGGTCCCGTGGAGGCTCTGACATAAAAGAACAAAGTAAATATGAGATTATTAAAATGCAAAACTTCATACTGTAGAAAGTGATAGAAACATCTACCATGGACAGTATTTACGCATTAATTTGTCTGCTGCTTTTTGCCAGCCCTCTCTCCTGGCTTTAACAGATTTTGAGGTGTTTTAATTAATGACTCAAATTCGGCATAACCTTCCAAGCTCTTGTTCTGCTTGGGAGAAAAACTGTGGGCGTTCTTTGGCCATGCTGAACAGCCAATAGCGGCGTTGCTGATCAATGTTTCTACTATCGATACATTTCCCCTTTTAAACAAACGCATGAACGCGCCGTTGTCTCAGATAAGTCAATCCAGCCATACTAATCGTAAACAACAGGTGTGTTGGAAGAACCCAATTAGCCGGATCATGATTAGCCGGATGAAATCATCTTGGATGTGTCATTTGATCTTGGATGTTTTAAGCAACGTACGAAGAACGGACCCCAGATGCAAATACATTTGTATCATCTGCAAATGATACAATTTTCATGTTTTAAGATGTTGTTCAAGTCATTTGCATACATTAAAAACAATCGGTCCCAGCACCGAACCTTGCGGTACCCCACTCTTTATTTCTAGTAAATCTGATTTCATTTAATTGCACAAATTGCTTTCTGTGATCCATATAGCTTTTAATCCATGATAACACTATGCCTCTAATTCCATATCGTTCCATTTTTTTTGATGAGTAAGTTATGTTTAATGGTGTCAAACGCTTTACTAAAATCAAAAAATACACTTATTACATTTCTTATTATCCACACTTTTCTAATCTAATCTTTTTACAAATAACTTCTCCAAGATCTTTGAAAATTGTGATAAAATCCTCACAGGACAGTAATTTGTAAAACAATGTTTTTCGCCAGCTTTATATAATGGAACCACTTTGGCAGTTTTCATTTCCTGTGGAAATATTCCTGTTTGGAAAGATAAATTGAAAACATACCTCAGTGGTTTTACAATTGCTCTTATCAATTTTTTTTATAGATTCCATGTCAATGTTAGTAAAATCTGCAGAGGTTTTTGATTTGAGTTCATGAACAATTTTTATTATCTCTTCCTTTTCTATTGCATTCAAAAACATTGAGTTCTTATTTATTTCCACATTTTTAATAGCTTCAGCTTCTGCCTCGTCATCATCTTTGATTTCATCCGCTAGATTGGAACCCACATTTACTAAAAACTTGTTAAATTCATTAGCAATACATTTAGTGTCAGTTATTGTTCTATTCTCATGGATAAAATATTTTGGGTAAGAAAGTGCTTTCTTCCCTTTTTTAATTATTGTATTTAAAACTGACCATAATCCTTTTGTGTTATCCTTATTCTTTTCCAATTTGGAGCTAAAATATTTTTTCTGCAGCTTCTTAGTATACTTGAGTTTATTTTTATATTTTTTATTCCTTTTTTCAGCATCTATTGTTTTCGCCTTGATAAATTCCTTGTATAGCATATTTTTCTTTTTGCAAGCATTAATAAGCCCCTTTGACATCCATACATTTTCTTTTTTATTTATTTTTATACTTCTACTTTTTAATGGGCAATGCTTGTCATACAACATATTGAATTTTTTGAGAAATATGCTATATGCATTGTTGACATTTTCTTCCTTATAAACCTCACTCCAATTTTGTCTAAGTAAATCCTCTCTTAGGTCTGCAATTGATTGTTCTGATTTTATTCTTCTATATGTACAATATTCATTTTGCTCTAACATTCTCACCATCAATTGCTGCAAAAACCGGTAGGTGGTCAGTTATGTTGCATATGAGTAAACCACTCACAGTAGTGTCTTCCAAATCATTGTAAAAAATATTGTCTATTAATGTTGAACTGTGCTGGGTAATACTGGTAGGTTTTGTGATCATAGGATAAAACCCAAGACTATATATCATTTCAATGAAATCATCTGTATTTTTATTGTGGCATTATACATTAACTGAGATATGAAATTCCACTAGTTCTGAGAATTTTAGCTAGCAAGAATGAATCAATGATGGATTAGTGTGGTGGTGATAGCCAGCCTTATGAAACATCCTACCAGCTCTTTTCTGCAGCATGCAGAGCGGGTTGAGTGATGTCCTGTAGGTGTTACCCTGGACTTCTACATATCAGGTCAGGTAAAATCAGTCATCAGTAGAGAATGTGTAATGCTTTATAATTTGGAAAATGTTTTGGATTTGGGATCCTTCTAGATAGTTTAGTCTGAACACATTTAGTGTGAGGTTTCCAGCTGATTTTCTGGCCAATAATTACACCCAAGAAATTAATTTAATTTACTCTTTCTACCTTTACCCCCTCTGTTATGACTTTCCCATCTATATTTCCTTCATAATGACCAATTAACATGACCTTAGTTTTCTCTAAGTTTAAGAACAATTTGTTTTTCTCAAACCAGTTTTTTTTTTTTTTTTTTAGATTATTCATCTCTGGAGTGATTTCATCCAAAAGCTGCTGCAAGCACCCACCTCTGCAGAAAATACAAAAATCAGAAATTTTGTGTTTCATTATTGTTTGAAAAGTCCATTTAATTTTAGCAGGTGTTTGCTTTTAAATAATGGCTAATGTCGATAGGTAGCGGTTGTTTAACTGTTCCTGTGCAGAGGTCTTTATAAGCTGCATACACCCTCTTAGCTGGTGTTTGAGGACTTTTCCTGCTGGTTGATCAGTTCCTGACCCGATTTGCAGTGTTTAGTTGGACAAAACCCATCAAATCGGATTTATATGTTGGGCTCCTTGAGATTAAAAAAACACCTGCACCTGTTTCCTTTTTACTCCAGAGACAAGTTTCTACATTTTTTAGTTGACCTGAGGAATGCCAATTTGAAACGCACAGTGTTTTTTAATGTTTTTGGGGTTCTTTACCTTTATTATCCACCCTAGCAAGACACTCTTGGCCTGAAAGTGTGAGAGAAATTCAAATCTGAATTTAGAAGCCACGTCCCACATTTTACAGTTGTTTCTATGAAGGTCATGGACAGACAAGATGTCACCCTTGTTGCTGTCACTGATTCTTGCAGTGGACTCCTGCTCAGTTGGGAATTTAGTTGTTTTTTCCTGAGGGGCAAAAGGAACATAAATACAGGTAACAAAAAACTTTGATATATAAGGCATTAGTACACCCAAAACAGTGGCTTCAGATCTGTGTTCTACTTCACTATTCACATTTCCACTAATATATTTCTCATGCATTCGGTTTTAATAGCTGCATACCTATCAGATCAGCTCAGATTGGGGGAATGTAATCAAGGAGTTCATTACATTGCAGCGCTGACAAGAATCGTCACTACTGTAGCCAGAAAGAAAACTGGCTTTTTGTGTCAGTTATCTGGTATTGAGAAATAAAAATAAATATGAAAATTCAAAAGCTGGCATCTCTTATGTTTTTTACATAAATGCAGAGATCCACAATAATTGTCTTTTAGGTCATAAGAATTCTTTTAAATTGTTGTCATTTAAGGTCAAGACTTTAATGATTTTAATATAATTACCAAAAGCAAATTTTGACAGACATCTATAAGTTTTGTTGTTGCAACTTGATTTACTTTAAAAATTAAATTTTGTAGCAGTGTTTGAGATGTTATTCTGTATTTTCACCCATATTTATCCATTGCTTTTACACTTAATTTATAATTCTTATTTATATTAGGCTTCTAAAATATGCTTATTTGTGTGTTTTAAGTAATGGAAGATTCCAACTACCGTATTTTTTGGACTATAAGGCGCACTTAAAATCCTTAAATTTTCTCAAAAATTGATGCTGTGTCTTATAATCAGGTGCACCTTATTTTTGATTCAATTTGTGCTTACTGACCGTTTTTATGTGGTAAAATGCAGTTCAAAATCTGTTAAAAAGTGTAAGTACGACTTTGGTTAGCAACGAAGCCGCTCCGTTCAATGGATATTCGGAGCATTACGGTACCTGCATCACTACCTGATCGCCCCGTAACAGGACCTCTGAGCAGTCTACAAGACTGCCTGACTGTAATGTCTAAAATAGAAGTGCATTCGTGTAAGGCAGCCTGCGCCTGGAGTACGAGCTAACAACAATAAACCAAGTAAGTTAATTCAATAAAAAAGATCTGTTTATTTTGGCCTTATGTTAGATACAGGGCAGTGCTGTCCAACTACTCTGTCCGCCCGACAGAGACGTATAGCTCTCCCTCTCAGGAGAGAGCAGTGTCAGGTGACCGGATTCGGACATCTCTGATTTTGTTAAGCGCAGAATCTCTGGCTGGGGGTTGGTTTGTTTTGTCTGAACTGTAACGCCGATGGGGTGGGGAAGGTGCGTTTGGCAAAGCTCTTCTACGTCGGGACAGCGGCAGGACCGGGTAAATACCTGTTGTTGTGCTAACCTTTTTTACTCCGTTACGATACACTGAAATCGGGGACATTTCCAGGGACAGCTTTTGCCAGGGACAGGTCATCCAAAACTCGGACTGTCCCCGGAAATCGAGGACGTCTGGTCACTCTACTAGAGGGACGGAGTAAACACTTGGGAAAAATATGTAATGCGCCTTATTATCCAGTGAGCCTTATATGTAGACAACAACACACATAGACACATTAATCCACAATGCGCCTTATAATCCGGTGCGCCTTATGGTCCGAAAAATACGGTGCACTTTTGGACTTTGCATCATAGGTTAAACCAGGGGTCAGCAACCCAAAATGTTTAAAGAGCCATATTGGACCAAAAAAACAAAAAACAGATCTGTCTGGAGCCGCAAAAAATTAAGTCTGATATAAGCCTTATAATAAAGGCAACATGGGCTGTGTCTATATTAGCTATGTTAGCCTACTATCAAATGGCTAAGTAGGCTATAAATACATAATGAGTATACATATTTAATTGTTATTTTCCCTGCAGCACATCCCGGAGAGAATAAAGCACCACTTGACTATACTGCTGTATGAAGAGGCTTTAAATTTAACTTCCATAACAATATTAACAAATTATATTTCATTGCATTGATGAATAATGAAGAAATTAGATGTTTATGTAATTTTAATTTTATCCATCCATCCATTTTCTGACCCGCTTAATCCCTCATGGGGTTGCTGGTGCCTATCTCCAGCGTTCACTGGGCAAGAGGCAGGGTACAGGGCGAGAGGCAGGTAAAGTATTTTAATTTTAAGGATTCGAAAAAACAACAATGGAACATGCACAATATGCCTCCTACAACTTCAGACCTCGCCATGGAAATAAAGTGCAGTTATCTTTAATTCTCTCTAACACAACAACCACCCCACCCCCCACCCCGTGCCCCTTATTTGGGCAACAGAGTGCAATAAAACAGCAGCTCTTTAAAAAGGTAAAGTATTTAAAATGAAACAGTAGATTTTTAGCTTAATTTCTGTGCATTATCCTCTTCTCTTTGGTTTTGTGCAAATTAGGCCGTGGGCCAGAATCTGTAGGACGACTTTCGTATGAACTGTCAGGGGGCAACTTTCTTCCCCTTGGATCCGTTGCTACAGATAGCAGTGATCTCAAAAAGCCAATGTTCCCATCATGGGGATTTTTCCACACAAAAAGATGAACATATCAGTTATTTCAATAACTCACACCATCCCAATATTAATTGCATATGTTGATATAGCCAATTAATGATTTAGTTGAGTATGTTTAAACATAAGAAAACTTAGAACTTAACCATACCTGATTAAACTTCATCAAGATTGGCTGCCATGTCCTTTCAATGCTTTTTGTAATCAATGCGCCCTCCCCACTTCCACCTTTTGTGTTGAATTAGTGAAGTGTGAGAAAACAGCTTTAATTCTCCATCAAATAACTCTCATATCTAGCCCACTTGCTTTTTCAGCAGCAACAGCATTATTTCCTATGGTTAAATATTCTCCATATGCCTTCATTAAAAATTTCAAATTCCACTCGCGGGAAATGCACACTTTAAGGCTTATTTCCTGTCGTTGCCATGGTGAAGCACGTTATCTGCGTTCCATTGATCAGGGCTGTTTTCATGCTCGTGCTTGCGTTGAAGTCATGGTTAGTTGGACACTGTGTTTAGTTACCTGACTGATATCACTGTTCTGAAACCAAAAACCAGAGTATGACAGAGGGAGGAAGAACTACTCAGAGCAGCAGCTTTCTACTTAGGGTAGATCGGGCATTTTTTCTGAAACGGGCCCAGAACAAAGACGCACACCGCAACCTGTCCAACTATGAAGGCGTCTGCCCCACCCATCAATCAGTGGTGCGCTCTGATCAGCACCTGGCGCTCACAGAGCGAGACTGTGGAACACCATAGTTGCAAAATGGTACAAAATAACTTGGTTTATTATTATTTTGTTTACAGTTCAGCTTGGATTTTATTTTCTGCGCAGCATAGATTTGCTGTGCGCGCTGAACCCAGATGCCGTGCGCGATTACTGGTCGCCAGTCCATCGCAGGGCAGAAATTCACCATTGTCTTGGTGAATAGCCGTCTTTTGCCCAATTTACTGTGATATCGCCAATGAAAGCAAAAGATTCGGTCCAAGAACTGTTGAATCCTCTGTTCTCCTCAGCTATCTTTCTCTTTTTCCCTTTGGGATCCATGGCTCATCACACACCCACCGGTTTGTTTACAACAGTGACCCGCCTGGCGTATCGCAGCTTATGACGCAAAAGTGGGCGACTGTGGCTTGATGGGTTGAGTAGTCGTCTGGCAATCAGAAGGTTGTGGGTTCGATTCCACCTTCCCCTTGCCACATGTCAATGTGCCCCTGGGCAAGGCACTTAACCCCAAATTGCCTACCGAGCTACGTCTCGGTGTATGAATGTGTGCGCGTTAGTGAGAGCGACTGGGTGAATGTCACTATAGTGTGCAGCGCTTTGGGTGGTCAGCATGACTGGAAAAGCGCTATATAAGTTCAGTCCATTTACCATTTACCATATGACGCAAATCTCCGTTGACAGATATTTTGAAATGTAATATGTATTCTACACATTTTACATCATTGGAAAGCATTGAGAATGTTTGTCTCGGGGTTTCCCTGCTACAGAAACCACACTAAAATGGAAAATATATTTCCCCTCATCTTTTTCCATTTTTATACATTTTTAAAAAGCTCCAGGGAGCCACAAGGGCGGCGCTAAAGAGCTGCATGCGGCTCTAGAGCCGCTAGTTGCCGACCCCCGGGTTAAACAAATGTCTGGGCTGTGAAAGAGGATACTTTTTAGGGGTGGAAGAATGATTTTGAATTAGAAAAGGCAAACTGTGAATCGAATGATACTTTTGTTGCCAGCCAGTGGTGTGTCCTTCTCTTGTTTTTATCAGTCTGTTATCTTGCAATTTTTGCCATACACTTATTTAGCCAGATGGTATGCTAACTGCACTGGAAGGCGCTCTTCCTCTTGACAGAAACATTGGTACATTTTGGCATCCCATGATCTTGTGCCACAACATGTGCTTACTCCTCTGACTCTCCGAATTTTATTTGAAAGGCTGAGATTTGGATTATATAGCATTTAAAAAAGCTTTAAGATGTACTGTAAAATCAACTTAAATGTCTCATTTGTCACTTGGAAGTAACATTCCCTTTAAACAATCAGTCCTCTCCATCACCATTGTCTTGGTCAAGTTTTTCTCCTGCCAAACCTAGAGGTAGCCTGTGTTAACTTCCTGGTTGCTGATCCAATCATATAAGAATTCCCAGGGTTCCCAAAAAAAGAGTGCAGCATTTGGTATTTTATGATAGCAAAAGAGCAGCAGCCTGGAAACGTGGAAGCCAGTAAGAGAAGCAGACCAGAAGTAGAACAGAATACAACATCATATACATATCCTGTGTAAGTAAAAATTCAGTGCAACAACGGACCGTTAAATAAATGGCGGGTGTCCCTGAAAGGCATTGTGTATGTGTTGTTCCAATTTTAACCACTAGCTGTGTTTATTACTTATTGTTCCTCTAAAGCTGGCTGTCCATGGAGGTAAAATCTCAGTGGAAACCTTGAAGCATGTGTTCACAAAATAATTTCTGGCAATACAACGATATTACAGTGTGAAGGATAGGGTTCTGCTGATGATCTACCAAAATCCAGAAATGGCAATCATCTAAAAGGCTCATTCTATCCATTGCTCTTCTAAACTCTTGTGCATCCACATCCATTGAATTTATCTGATTTTAGCCTCATAAACTAACTCCTGTGCAATTTACTTTGGGTTTTTGTTGTTTACCTTTGAAATTTGAATGCAGCACCGGTCCAACTGCAGATTGCTCATGTGTGAGCCACCAGAATTGACAAAGACTCCTACATAGGTGTCGAAACGTTTTCAGAACAACTGAGCAAAAGTGTGGTTGCCTCCGATTTAAGCTTGTTTGCTGTTGCAATGGGATCGGATAACTGAGAATTTGCTCAAGCATGTTTTGTCATGATTTTACAGAAATATTGTAGTATATTTTTTAAATGTTGCCCACCCCAACATTACTGTAATATATATGTGTTATAAAATAGACTGTTTTAGGCCAAGATATCAAAATGTTGTGGATAGTATAACTGTTATAATTAGTAATATCAACTACGATAGACTGCCGACCTATCCAGGTGTACCCCACCTCTTGCCAATTGACAGCTGGAGATGGGCACCAGCACCCATCGCGACCCCACAAGGGATAGACGTGTTAGAAAATGGATGGATGGATAGTAATATCAATCATAATACTTGCATGGCATCTATATATTCAGCCTCCACAAAATTTTAATGCATTTTTTAGTCTTAAATTTGTAAGCTTTTTAACAAAATGTGCAACTGTTTCTTCTCGCCACAGGTGTGTGAAAAAAGAAGAGTGTTTGTGTGTGTGTCTGTGCATGTGTGCCTTATGTACAGGTAAAAGCCAGTAAATTAGAATATTTTGAAAAACTTGATTTATTTCAGTAATTGCATTCAAAAGGTGTAACTTGTACATTATATTTATTCATTGCACACAGACTGATGCATTCAAATGTTTATTTCATTTAATTTTGATGATTTGAAGTGGCAACAAATGAAAATCCAAAATTCCGTGTGTCACAAAATTAGAATATTACTTAAGGCTAATACAAAAAAGGGATTTTTTAGAAATGTTGGCCAACTGAAAAGTATGAAAATGAAAAATATGAGCATGTACAATACTCAATACTTGGTTGGAGCTCCTTTTGCCTCAATTACTGCATTAATGCGGCGTGGCATGGAGTCGATGAGTTTCTGGCACTGCTCAGGTGTTATGAGAGCCCAGGTTGCTCTGATAGTGGCCTTCAACTCTTCTGCGTTGTTGGGTCTGGCATTCTGCATCTTCCTTTTCACAATACCCCACAGATTTTCTATGGGGCTAAGGTCAGGGGAGTTGGCTGGCCAATTTAGAACAGAAATACCATGGTCCGTAAACCAGGCACGGGTAGATTTTGCGCTGTGTGCAGGCGCCAAGTCCTGTTGGAACCTGAAATCTCCATCTCCATAGAGCAGGTCAGCAGCAGGAAGCATGAAGTGCTCTAAAACGTGCTGGTAGACGGCTGCGTTGACCCTGGATCTCAGGAAACAGAGTGGACCGACACCAGCAGATGACATGGCACCCCAAACCATCACTGATGGTGGAAACTTTACACTAGACTTCAGGCAACGTGGATCCTGTGCCTCTCTTGTCTTCCTCCAGACTCTGGGACCTCGATTTCCAAAGGAAATGCAAAATTTGCTTTCGTCAGAAAACATGACTTTGGACCACTCAGCAGCAGTCCAGCTCTTTTTTTCCTTAGCCCAGGTGAGACGCTTTTCACGCGGTTTCTTGGTCAACAGTGGCTTGACACGAGGTATGCGGCAGTTGAAACCCATGTCTTTCAAGCGTCTCTTGAAGCACTGACTCCAGCAGCTGTCCACTCCTTGTGAATCTCCCCCACATTTTTGAATGGGTTTTTTTTCACAATCTTGACTAGGGCGCGGTGATCCCTATCGCTTGTACACTTTTTCTGACCACAGTTTTTCCTTCCCTTTGCCTCTCTATTAATGTGTTTGGACACAGAGCTCTGAGAACAGCCAGCCTCTTCAGCAATAACCTTTTGTGTCTTTCCCTCCTTGTGCAATGTGTCGATGGTTGCCTTTTGGACAGCTGTCAAATCTGAAGTCTTCCCCATGTTTGTGTAGGCTTCAGAACTGGACTGAGAGACCATTTAAAGCCCTTGACAGGTGTTTTGAGTTAATCAGCTGATTAGTTTGTGGCACCAGGTGTCTTCAAAATTTAACCCTTACACAATATTCTAATTTTGTGACACACGGAATTTTGGATTTTCATTTGTTGCCACTTCAAACCATCAAAATTAAATGAAACAAACATTTGAATGCATCAGTCTGTGTGCAATGAATAAATATAATGTACAAGTTACACCTTTTGAATGCAATTACTGAAATAAATCAAGTTTTTCAAAATATTCTAATTTACTGGCTTTTACCTGTATATGTTTGTAAACTTTGACTCTGCCCAAACTACAGTTTTAAACAATCAGGACAGATAAACTGTTTCAGTGCAGCTTAAGACAACTTTTATTATTCCTTGGAAGTGGAGTAATGGATGGAATGGGTACAGTTTAGGTAACCATAAACGGAGGGTTTGGATGATGTGCGAGGCTTATTGGTTTACCAAAGCCAAATCCATGTGCATGAAAAGGAGACACACAGGAGTTACTGATGAGTGTGGACAGTAAAGATGAAGCAAAATACTTTTTATGAATTTAGAGTCGTGTGTAAGGGGGGTTTTCTGCTAACAGATGTTTGTAAAAACTTTTAGAACAGAGTCTGAACTGTGCTTTCGTTGATCAGCAACATGCCTGCAAATGTTAGTGTGCAGCCGTCTTCTAAATGAATAAAGCCCTTTAAAAAAAGAGTTTGGCCCTTACAGATTTCTAGTTTGTTTTTATTATCATCATACTTAGAAGCTTATGGTCATCAAAGACTTTAAAAGACGACCCAAGTAAATATTATTTAACATAAAACTGCACTTACAAACTAAGATTTGCCCAGACGGACCTGACCATATGTGAACATGTAATTCCCCCCTAAACCATAGCACTGGTTGTGCCACCCCCAGCTGCAATACCTTAACATCAAGTGTTAGCAATCAAAAATCAAGAGTCTTTATTATCATTATGTTACCATAATGAGATTTTGGTGAGACACCAGCTCAGAATTCACATATAACACACAGACACAAATCACAGATATAAATGTTAATTTTCCGAGAAACTAAAAAGTGTGCAAATAGTCCTTAGCATCTGATAAGATTTAAATGTTCAAGTAAAAAATAAAATAAAATAGTAGTCACTTTACAGAACAATGTAAATGCTGTGCAATTGCATTAATGTACTAGAAAAACAATCCCAGAGAAGTTAAAAAGGGCCTTCAAATAACTAGCACACAGTCTTTTACAGTGCTGTGGGTGAATTCTGGCCCACTCTTCTTTACAGCATTGTTTTAATTCATCAATATTGATGGGGTTTTGATCATGAATGTCCTGATTAAGTTTAGGCCACCTCATCACAATCAGATTTTAGTCTAAACTTTAAAGATTTTGGACTGACCTAGTCATTCTTTTAGCTATTCAGAGGTGGACCTACTGATGTGCTTGAGATAGTTACCGTAGTTCTTTTGAGCTTAAAGTCAATCAAAAGTATGCAACATTTTCATGTAAAATGTTAGTATAACACATTGGTGCATTCATAATTGACAAATGCGACATGATAACCTTTTGACGCCCCTCAAAACATTTGTGATAGTAGACTATAAGCAATCCTTGAGCGCAGCCATTATCAACTGAACCAGAAGTGCAGAAGTGACGTTCGAACTGCACTAAGGAGAGTGGAAACGCACCTTCCCAACATGCTGCAAGCTGTCAGTCAGTCGCTGTGCCATGCTGCTGCTTGTTCTTACACACCCGCATTGAATTGAACTTCCCTTTGCGTTCATGTGGTTTATTTTTGCAACCATATGCCTGCCATTCTTGGATGTTTAGATATATTGCATGATTGTATTCCAGGGTAGAGTATAGACCAGGCCCAGTAGAACCATCCCGACCTGACCCTGGCCCGCGCGCATAAAACCCGACCTGAGCCCGACCAACACACTGGAATTGAAAAACCCAACGTGAATAAATATTTTAATTAAGATATTAGTGCTACAAGACACAGTTCATACGGAACACACCACCGCACTGACTGCGCATGCAAGGAACGCTAGGTTAAACCGCACTCAGTCAGCAAGCACTGGCCCAGATGTGTGTGTTGTGCAGGTGACGCGCAGGGTGTAGTAGAGCAGACTCAGATGCGCTATCAGGACCGGAGTGGGACTAATTTTCAGCCTTGGAGTTTCATGCCTCAGACAGGCCCACTTAACAAAATATTATTATTAAAAAATATGCAGATTTATTTCATATTTCATCCTATTCCCTTTAACTTGTGGGCTTTGTGGATTTACTGTCACACTTTTAATGATAAAAAAATATAACAGGTCAGTGATATTGTTTTGGTATAGAAAGCTAGTTATATAGTTGCTTATTGTTCACACACTGTTACAACAGCTCTCCTGTTTCTTTCATACTAACAGGAGCAGTCCCCTCATGACTACTGGCTCTGCTTCTGACCCTAAATCACATTTTGAAATAGGGCTGGGCCTTTTCTTGAAAAATTCCTTATCGTGATAAGAATTTGGATCTATCTTGACAACGATAAAATCCAACTAGTGGTGTCTGAAAACATCCAAAACTGTCAGTATTGTCAGGATTGTTATTGCTATTTCCTCCACTGTTGTTTTATTGAGAGCATCAATAAATATCAATAAATTGTTTGGTAGTAAAAAGATCACACTTCTTTATATAACTATAGTTGTCATGAAACATATTTCAATTTTTTTTTTAATAAACGTTACATTTTTCGTTTTTAAGGACAGTATTAGTGCTAAATCATGCCAGCACTGCCACACAGTTACCTGAAAAAGACTGCAAAAAGCTGTAAATTGTCTTTTATCATCACCTTTATCTTTATCACAACATTAACACAATATATTCTGATAAAATTTAAAGTCCAAGTCGCCCACCACTATTTTGAAAATGGTCATAATTCTCAGCACAAATGAAATCACCCTTTGTTTACAAAGCCATCTGATAAATTCAGGTCAGTTTCATGAATATAGTGCTGACTACATCTCAGGGCACTATTCATACATAACAGCACCATACTCTTCATTATATTAATTCTAATATTCACTTAATGAGTAACCTTACCTGCCCACTCAGGACTTGTGGGCTCACGGCTGGTACTTGGTGCTGCATCTTACTTTTGACTCTGAGGGGCTACAAGTCAAAAATTCCCAATTTGGTGGCATTGCATCATACTGTTATTTAAACTATATAACATTATATGATGCACCACAATGTCACAAAATTCAATGAACTTATACGGTGATTTGCAGTCAAAGTTCATCTTTCATTACACATTTAATCGTCTCCATTTGACGTTTCAAACCGTGAGCTCATTTTATTGAAAAAGCTGTTTTCAGACACTTCGTCTTTAATTCTAGCTTTCTCCTTTGCTCTTTCGCCATCTTTGAAACACCATTGACCAAGAGCACTGACATGTTACATCAGGGTGCATCAGAAAAAAAGAGCTGCCAGTGGGGGCGGAGACAGGGTTAGCTGTAACAGCGTAGCATATGTCCATTCTAGTGTCATGACTGAACAGTGGCCCAAAAATTAAATAAATTAAATAAAAACCAGAAATTGTCTCAGTCCTCCAGATTAGCCACTCCGGGCCTGTGTGCTATCTGTCCCCACTACTGCAGGATGGTCTCATATATCGCATGAGAGAAGAAGAAAAAATCTTAAACTCTGATCCTTAAGATTTTTCCACGGACTTTCCCTCTTGCCTAGCCCTCGTCGGATTTCTCTGTTTTCTGGACATGACCCTCTTTCTGCCCCTTGACTTCTGCCTCCTGCCAAACCCCCTGATCATTAGTCTCCCACGGACCTCGATCCTGGCTCTGCACTCCGAGTCACCCTACTGTCGGCAACCTGACATCTGTTAAAGGAGCAGTTCGCTCTGTTAAAACAGCCGTGACCCCCCCCCCCCAAACCATCGTCCTGCGGAGAAACAGGACCTTCGGCCCCCACATCGTACGGACTCTGAGAAGGTTAGTGGCTTTTTTTGCTTTCATGCATTCTTTACTTAACTCCTTCAAGCCACTAACCTATGTCTCCGTTCATAGTGATCCCATGTCCACGGTGGATGCGCTCCTGAATTCCTGAGTTCAGAATAAACTGTTTAGATTCTGATTCTGTGTCTCTGGCTGAAAATTTGGGTCTTCCGTCTAGATCATTACAGTCTACCTTTTCACACAGGGCCAGATTTGTCTGGAGAGATTTTTTTCTTTGAAAACTGGATATTGTAATTTACTGAAGTTATCTTTTGGTGATATTAACATTTTTTTATTTGACATTGAAGTGTGACATCAAAGCCAAAAATAAGAAATCTGTTGAAGGTCTGTATGTATACAAGTACTTGCTATCTTCCTGCTATAAGATGACAATATGTGCCAGCATTAAGTCCAACATAATGCAACAGACAGATGTTTTATATAGTGAGGGTGGAGTGTGTGAGTGTGGGGAATTTATGGGCCTTTGCTTTCAAATACAGCTATGACCAGAGGCAGGTACAGTAGCCAAAAATTATACTCAAATAGAAGAAGCATTGCTTAAAAATAGTTTTATTGTAGTAAAAGTAGAAGTTGTCATCCAAAAAACATGTTTTGGTATAAAAGCTACTCAAGCAGAAGTACTAACAGTACAGGGCTTCAGATTTAATACTTCAAAATGAGATAATCAGACAGACAAAAATCTAAGTTTATGTGCCAGTTCTGTTAAAAAAAAAAAAAGTAAAAATAGCATGATTACAAAATAAATTCAGACAGAAGAGGTCTGGAGGAACTGCCTCACACTGTGCTGGTTCCTCAAATTAAACAAGGATGTAGATAATGTAAAAAGCCAGCCACACTGAATTGTACATGGGGTGGAATTGCTTGAAACATTGATTCACTGCAACCTTTTTTCCCAGAGCTTTTGAATCATTCACATTTTGTCTGTCACTCTTTCCGGGTTTCTTTTTTACTCAAATGCAAGCAGTTTAAAGTGGTCTAAGCTTATCATTTTGTATGTATCAGGTTTTTCAGGTTCTTATTAATCTATTAGGGCATATTTTTTCCATATTGACAAACTGGACATGCTTCATGACACAGGCTTTCATACTCCAGACAGTAGAAGTGGTTACAGAAACCTCCAACGCTATGAGAGACCTCCGTCAAATTAGCCATGGCATTGCTTTCGTGCTCATCTGTTTTAGATTACCGATCACATCTGTTATATAAATGTAACAAAGTCTTATTGGTTTGCTGACTAGAACCAGCTACCCAAATTATTTACTTTTTATAAAGCTAGGTACAAACCTCTGGAATTAGCTCAACAACTTTGCAGTAGCAGGTCAGACTTGTTATGTAGTGATCCTTCACCTCACATCAGGAACACATTCTGCCTATTTTTATCTACAGAATAGTAATCGTCTTCATCCCTCCCTGTCCCCTCACTGCATTAGTTCTTACCCACAGCCTTGTCACCTCCTTCATTTAGTACTTTAAAACAACTTGACCTCTATTCTGAAGCTGAAGTCCAGTTGTTTTTGGATTGATCATGACCTGGATCACTGAGAATCTTCACCAACATTTAGTACTGTAACTCTCTTTTCTTTGGTCTTCCTCAAAAGTCATTCCATAAGCTCAAGTAGCTCAGAATCAGCTCCTGGCATTATTACCAAAAGCACCTCATTTCATCATATCACCCCAGTCCTACAGCAGCTCCACTGCCTCCCTGTTGGATTCAGAATAAAATTCAAAATCCTTCTTTACACATTCAAGCCCATCCACAACCTTGCTCCACCTACCTTTCTCCTTCACATTGCTACTCCTTCCTCTTACATTCCCTTTACTGTTCCTCCTGCCCACTTTAGCACCATGGGGAGCAGAGTTTTCTCACGCTCTGCTCCCAAACTGTGGAACCCTCATCCTCCAGACAGCCACAACACTGAAATTTTTTCCCACTTCAAGTCTAAACTCAAAACCCACCTGTTGAAGAATGCCTACTCACTGTAATTGTCTGTTAATTGTAACTTTTTGATGTGAGTTGTTTTTATTATGATTTATTGTTGTTACCCTATTGGATTGAATTTGTACAGTGTCCTTGTGTGTTTTGAGAGGTGTTTTTGAATAAAATGTATTATTATTATTATTATTATTGTTGTTATTATTATTAGTAGTAGTGTCTGTCAAGTTTCTCAAAGTACATTAGTTGTATCAGCTGTTTTTGATGGTTTAAATAGGTATTGCTTGTATTAACAGGTGGTGTCATATCCAAATACTAATCAAGCCTGAGCCATAGTTATCTCATGGAAGGGTGTGTGTAACTACAGAAGATTTAGATAAAATTCAGTTCAGTCTGGTTTTGATGGAAATTATTTCTGACTGAACTTATGTCTTTAGTAAGGTGTACTCCTTGATTTTTGCATTTGCTTGATAATTGAGTTGAGGTTTTAGTTTTCTTTTTGTTATCTAAAAGCCTCAAATTATCTCTTTAAGGAGGAAACACATTTCCCCCAATTAAAATGTTTCTCAGCACAACACAAGTTAATGAATCCTCAACTAAACACTGAGAGGGCCTTCAGCAATGATGATTGGCTGTCATTCTTCTACATTTCCTTATACTCCATATTGTTGGCTCAACATGCTAACGTTAGTAACAACTAACTGTTTAATCTATGCCGCCTTATCGACATAACACCCAGGACAGCAATCTAAAGATGGATATAATGTAGCAACTTTGCAAAAAAAAAAGTTAATATTGTTGATGCAAAACATTTGGTGTTATTTTTCTGCTCTTCCCATCCCATCTTACTGAACTTTACCTTCCAATGCCGTTGCTTTACTGGTGCTTGGACTGGTTAACTGGCTGTGTGGGGGAAAAAACACACTTTGAACATTCTTTGTTTGATCCTATTGTGAATTTATATAGAGCATCACAGTTCAGAGATAGTTTATCTACACAGGTGCTTGGATTTGTCTCATTGCACCCTGGAGCAGTTCTCCTAATACCACCAGTTTAACACCTTTGAACAGCAGGCATCACTTAGAATTCTGTGGTTGTTTGATCAGTTTTTACCCTAACCCTAGATACCAGCAGTGCTTACAGACATGGGAAAAGCTGTATATCATATTAAACATTCATGGGTTTTACTTTTTTACCTTGAGTTTCGGTGGTGCACTATGTTATTCGCTCTTCTGTATTATATTTAGTTTATAGAGTACAGCGAATGTGACTTCTGTGGTGGGGGGATATGTGCATTCAAGGTTAAATTGGAATTTTATGAACTTTAAATCCTGGTGGAACCTTTTAAAATCTGGTCCAGCAGCAGGAAGCTGTTGTTCCACAGCAAAAAAAAATTGTTATACAGTCCAAAGGAGGTTGGATTTTGGAAATAGTATGCAGATAGTTGTTGCCTTGTTTAGACCTTGCATTGAAAATTCCAGGTATAAACTCTGCTCCTTGAGTGGAGTCACCTTAGGAAGTGGGTGGTCTTTCAGGAACCTCTAAATAATGTAGAAAGTTCAGACTGCCTTTCCAGTTTCAGACACTTGTGAAGGTATGGGGGCTACCCTAAAGGCATTTTGAGTTTGTTCCAACCCACTGTTGTGGTGTTGGGGTAGAATTGTCCCTACTAGTGAGCCCAAAAGAAGAGAAACAACAAAGATGATAAACATGCACTTTCCCATGTTGGGTCAGGAGCCGTTTGTGAGATATCCTGTTTCTTTTGGCAGTCCACATATTTTTACCATAAACTGTTCTCTTAAGTTAAACATGGGTCAACTTTAACTACAACATAAAACTGCTGTTACATGGCACATGTTTAACAAATATCTGAGCAGAACACCAAAAGTCTGGAAGTAATTTTTGTGCTATGTTGGCTGCAGTTTTTTAATGCCACTGTTGGTGCCTTTGGTGGTGGAAACAGGTCTGGTGACAAATATGCATGAGTTGGTGCTTGTACCAGGAATCTGTTTGATGGAAGTGCCCTCTGACACCTTCTGTTTTGAACTGGACCTTTTTTTCCCGTAGTTTTTGCCTTAGGAATGTTGCCTCAATAGAGAGGATAGCAGACATAGAGGTTAAAGTGGTTTGTGTGCATAGCATTGTAACATTGGTTGGCAAGACAGTATAGACACAACAAAATACCAGGTGTATTGGGAGTCATACATGCGGATTGCATTTATTTCTTGCACATTCCAAGTCTCTTCTTCCTCTGGTCCTGCCCTGTCTCATATTCTAGAAGTTATTTTGTAGTCCGATGGATGTGTGGATAGCATCTTCCTACAAGGCATAATTTGCATCACTCTGTTCTTTAATTATCAGACAGTTTATAGTTCTGCTTACGTACCACATCAGCCCATGTTTTCTCACCATCATCGGCACCTGACTTAAATAAGCTTTCAGACAATTATGGGGACAGAACATTCATACACTGTTTTTCTGTATACTGGTATTTCTTACTGTGTTCACTGAAAATATGTTTCATCGTGCAAAGATTTATTTTGAGTGAAACTTTAAAGGCATACTATGCAACATTTTTCAGTTAATTAATGTGTTCCATACCGTTTTGGATGATTAAATGAGTCATTTCAGGTCGAACAAGGTTTTTCTCGGCCACCCTGGTGGTCTGTAGGGGAAATACCGTACTTGCAACTGCAGGAGCCCTCGGCCCGCACCCACAGTCTCAGAAGTCTGGTGCATCGCGAGAGTCGGTCTTGCTTTACGGCGAGAACTGCTACATGCCCCCAGTGAAACGCATGCTCGGTGCTAGCGCAGTGGCGATATTTGTGCAGTTATCATGGCGGAACCGGCGATAAAACAGCAAAAGCCCATGTCGGAGCAGGCAAGAAAGAGGAAACGGGCTCTGGACAGAAAGAGGAGTCGTACACGGGTGAACACCGGGCAAGCTTTTTCCGAATGGCGAGAGCTAAAAGAAAGAAAAGGCTGCAAGGCTGACGCGGACCTCGCGTTTCTGCTGATGCGATTGTAAGTAACATTGGAATGCTTACTCTCTCTCTCTGTGCATGTTCATACTTTCACTGTGTTAAGCCGGACATACACTGTACGAGTTTTTCAGCGGTGGTACTTATATACATCTCAAACTGTGCGGCGGAACCGAGGGGTTTAAAAGTTCACCGCTCATCTGTGTGCTGATCTGTGTTCTCAAACTGTACGGCGCGACGCTCTGACGCTGCTCGGGAGGCACCGGGCGTCGGGGGGAACGGAGGGGAGACAGGAAAGACGAGATGCCCCGGCGGCCGCGCGGTATACAGAAACAGACGGCCAGCTCGTCCTCCCCAACCCCCCCGCGAGCCGACGTCCGGGCCCAGCGGGTCCCGGGCCGGGCGGAGGTCGCTTCGGGGACGCCCGCTCCCCTCACTCCACTGGCGGGGACGGAGAGGAGGGGAGGGCGCCCCCTCGTAGCTCTGCTTGAACAGCAGGATGGTGATTCGTTGCGTTCGCCTGTCTGCTAAGCTCAAAACAACCGCGCCTGGCTTGACGGACAAACCAGGAGAACAGCTGAGGATCTTTACGATAGTGCACTTTTACTTTCGCCCTCTGGGGGGAGCCTCGCTGGAAAATCAACCCCGGTTGCATAGTATACCTTTAAAGTAAATACATTTAAGACCATTCAGGAGTGAGAAACTTGGAACCCACAATGATTCTATTTTCACTTCAGGAGAATCTTATGTTTCTTTAATATCATTGTCATCTCAGCATAAGATGGTCTTAATCTGATCTATATTACTCCACTATCATTTTCACTACAAATTTGTATTTGCATGCAACTGAATAGAAGCTTCTTCAAGGCAACATGGCACAGCTACTGATTTCGGTAGGTGTTTCCTTGTGGAAATACAGCTAGCTACCAGTTTATTAAGAGAACTTCTTCCTGCCTGTACAACTTCTTGCTGTGTTGCTTGGAGGGACTATTCTGCGTTGCTATCAATTGAATTTCATCACCATTGAATAACACAAAACTAATGAATTGAAAAAAGAGAATATGTCTCTGACCGCAGCATACTTTCATACACATTCAAAAATTGGACAAAGGTCTTGATAGAAGAAAGACAGCAGCCAGCTGAGAAATGGTGGAAAAGGCGAGCTGGATGACAATAGGGGAAAAAAAGAAGTAGAGAACGGGAAGGATGGGGGAGGGGAGGGTGGCTGGTAGAATGGGTTGAGTTGCTAGGGTATGTCAGACTGTTGCTGAGAGCCAGGCCTGCTATTGGAAGCCACTTGCTTAGCAGGAGAGAAGCAGAGAAGAGAGAGAAGTAGCTAATGAGTATTGTGGCCTGGTTGCTGAGACAGCACTGGGTTTATTTATAGAGTGATGGCTAGTCAGTCCTTAGATACCAACAACGAATGAGCTGTCAGAGAAGGAGGTGCCTTTAACCAATGGTAGTGCAGGAAGAGGCATTCCAGATTGAGGAAGTGTTGTAAATGTGCCTGAATGTGCCTCAGTCTTAAAGAGACAGTCCAGATTTCTCAGTACTAGGCAGATATTCTCTCTCGCGCGCTCTCTTGCTTTCTACAGCGGTGTCATGTGTGCAGAAGTGTGAAGCGCCACAACAGTCTCCGAACAGAAATTGCTTTCCCTATCGTAGTATAGATGAACACATGTAAACACTCATGGTTCCTCTCTCAGAGCAATAATTGTAAAGAGGCCAGCCTTCTTCCAAACACAACAAACACTTAACTGTTTCAAATATCTTATTTAGGGGGAAAATATAAGTATACTGTTGTTAGTATACTTAAAAGGTTTTTTTCCCTTCTTTTTATGCATCTCGAAGCCTTTGTTAATGTGCTGATTCAAGTGTAAGGTAAAGGAGAGAAGCAGAGAAATACTTTCACCTTGTTGAGACATAACCTGTGAGCAACAACTAGTTAGTACTAAGCTCCTGAACGAGCAACCTGCTCAGGATATGCAGCGATTAATCAAAGAAGCCACTCCTTTAGTTTTTTTCTAGCTGTGGCATTTTGAAACTTTGTATTAAAGGTAGAGTGGATGATTTTTCTGGAAATGTAGGTAAGAAACATCCTAAGTTCTTTCTTGAATAACTGTGCATGTGTAAGACGATCGTACCTGCTCTTCCACTCCTCATGGAATACAACCTGGTCCTATTTCTTTATTCTGAGGCCTTCCTCTTCTTTTCATAAACTTGTAAGACAGTTTTCTTGTGTCTCTCAGCCACTTTCAAAGTATATTGTGAGAGCAGCTGAGCTACATGGCTAATGCCAAAACTAAATAGATACATAAACACTAGAAGTGTGCATGCGCAGCCAGCAAGCAGAAACAAACAAAGAGCGTGCAGGCACATTGGCCTTACATGAACGCATCACAATGATTGGCATAAGGGTCCCCATCACTAAAAAAAAACTGCAGAGCAGGATCCTGCCACCTCCATATTTTGTTGTAAGGACAGTTTAAATAAACTGAATTCAGTTTATTTATATAGTGCCAATTCACAACATGTCATCTCAAGTCACTTTACACAGTCAATTTAATCAAATCATACAAACCGATTGGTTAAAATGTTTTCCATCTAAGAAAACTCAGCAGATTGCATCAAGTCAATGACTTTGCAGCATTCACTCCTCCTGAAAGAGCGCATCGCGACAGTGGCTGTAGCCATGTTTTCTTCCAACTGCCATGCAAACTTTTAAAATGTCACAACAAAAATGCAATTTAGGCATGTTCCATCTCGTTTGGAGCAAGTTGCAGTAGTGATGCAAAGGTCGCCGGTCCGAAACTTAAGTCTGTCCCTCTGGCTCCCTGAGCAAGACCCTTGAGATTGCACTGCTCCCTAAGGGATGGGTTAAATGCATAGACAAATTTACCCTCTGGTACTATAAAGGGAAATATTTATTTATTTTACTAGCCACGCTATGCAAAGTGTAATTTCACCAGAAGCTGACATTATGCATAGTTGTAATAAACAGGAAGTAGAGATTGCAAACTACCATGGACCATACCTCTAAACAAAAAATAGGAAATAGGTTTTCAGGAATGTATTGCTGTCAGGAAAGTTGTAATTGTTGTCATGTCACATAGTATTGCAGAAAGACATGCAATTCTATTTGCGTTATGGGAATATCCGGGAAGATGCCAACCACAGAAACGGCTGATCAGTCGTGAGGTAAATGTTCGCTAGGTCAAAACCTATTCTCCAAATGTCTTTCCATCTCAAACGAGCGTAAAAACGTTTTTGCAAAATTGAGGAAGTTATATCAAATTTAGCCATTTCCATCAACCTTTTCTAATGCTATATTTCAAAATGCAAATAAAAAAGTTGATTGAAATGCAGCTCTTGTGTTGTTGACTTTGCAGCAATCCCTCGAATCAAGCATGCATGTAGCGACAGTGGAAAGGAAATCTCCAACAGAACCAGTCTCAGTGTGAATGGCCATCTCACATGAGCAACTGGGGATTTGAGAAGGCAGAGCAGAGATACAAAGAACACCGAAGCACTGATCCTAGAGTTGGCAGGCTACTATATATCTAATTTCTCTTTGTTGTTTCTGACCTGTATGGTCCCGAGTAATTTTTCCTTTTCTTTGGGGATTCTCCCAGATTCCTTTTGGTGAATTTCTCATGATTTTTTTGAAATCGCTCTTCTTCTGTGTATATTTTCTTAATTTTCTGTATTGTGCCAACTATTATTATCCTTCCTTCTGTGTGAGTTTCACTAAAATTAAAGCCCTGTTTTAACTGCCTTGGTTTGGCCGTGTTCTACTCCCCTCCACCCACTTGTGAGCATTTCAGCCGCAGCTTTTTTCAGGACCAGCCCAGGTTTCTCCGGCCCTGCTCATGTGCAGGGCCAAACCGAGTGGACTTGAGTGGTGTTTTGATGTGAACACACTGCTTTTCAGTGATTGGCCGAGGGGCAGGAAAAACGAGAAAGTTTTCTCTGAGGAAGTCCAGGAAAAAATAAAAAGAAACGACATTAATATTAAAGGTGCATAGCCACATTATTTGACTTTTTTTTATTTATACATCAGTAGATCACTCTGGTTGCATACAAAGTTTTTATGAAAGATTATCACATCCTACTGGCATATTAGTTGTAATTGTGGTGTTTTATGCTTTGTTTTTGCTCAATTTGATAGTAAATAAAGCTTTTCATGTTTATTTACGATTTTAACGGAAGTATGTACTGCGCATGTGCAGCATGGGTTAAAACCAGGAAGCGTCTAATGGCTATTAGCATCTCCAGGCGAAACAATGAAGAATGTTCCAACATCAAGTGGCAAAAAATATATGATTCCAAGAGGGGAAAGACTGGAATGTCACTGGGAATACAGTATGACCGTTGGTGTTCACTAAAGCGAACGCTAAACCTGCTGATTGCTCAGATGTGACCGCAGAGTTGACTGACGTGAGTATATGTTCTGATATGAGGCTGATATGAGGCCGATTTGTAGATTGGTGTATTCAATTAATAACGGTTGGTCTTCGATCATGCCGAGCTAACGCTTCATTTGAGGCATTTCAGAGGGTTAGGCTTGGTCTGGCATTATTTTAATTTTGATTTATTAATTAAGCAAACTGGCATTATGATAGTTCTGTAATACTGCCGCTAGATGGCACCACATCTGTTTATATCTACGAATCACGCCTGGCGCTGAGGCTATTTTTATCCACTAAAAGGACAATCAAAACATTATCAGGATCAAGGCTTGGTGTATATTTATTTTTATCATGATCATTTCTTTAGTGTAGGTCTAAAACTACAGTATAACAACTACTTTTTTTCATTAATTTTTTTTATATCGGCTACAAACTCAGTGGAATGTTTTTACGTAGCGCATCGTGCTTTTAATAGGTTTATACTACAGGATCCCTTAATTGGTTGTGTTAGGACTTAGGTTGATTTTTGCATCAAGTAAAAGCAGAATCAAACCAAACGATGATTTGTCTTTGATTTGCAGACAAATCACTGGGGGCAGTATAAAGAGGATTCTACATATCTTTTATTTTGGGGATGCATTCTTCAACCGTCTCCATGTAGCTGCTCCCTGCTTATTGTAAATCTTCCAGTCAGTAGATGATAC